>OX451739.1:1487275941-1487579823 GCA_948472305.1 Vicia faba
GCGAAGATCTCAACATAGTCATGTAGCATCTGTATCAATCACTGCTTGACACTAGGCTCCAAATTTGCACTTATCTTGGCCTCTTTCTTGTCTTCCTTTGTACCCAAATTCACTGATTCCACCGGCTCTTCATGAGGCTGTATGGCCCTCTCTTCCTGTAATAACAATCTAGCAAGTTCCCCAGGCACCTCACAATCATCCTCACCTTCGTCCTCGGCTTGGTTGATCGGATTTTCGAAGTCATAACTGGCAGTAGCAGAGTCGTTATCCATGGGATCCAGAGTGGATGTGGATCTGCATTATGATAGGTGAGTGTGTGTGTAAGACAATAGTTGTTTTATAAAGTGTGAGATAGAAAGGAAAAACAAGGAGCACAAAATTTGTAATGCAAGAAAACGCCCAATGTTTATTGATGATATATGAAAATGACAGATAATAAGCCCTCACAAACAAAAGCCAAGGTGCCTCGGGCAAGGCACCGGGCCGTAAAGTTTCAAATTGTCTGTTACAAATCTCAAAACAAAAGTCTATTACTGTGTAATAAAAGAAACGGGCACGAAGTCCTTCGCCGTCCAGTTGATCAAGCCACCATTGGTAGTCGGGTAAATCCAGCTGTCGACATCTGACTCTTCTTCATCATCCTCAATTGCACTCACCCTTTGATCATGTTTGGGAATAAGAGCAGTTATGACGTTAGGTTTCTCTAGAGCGTCAAACTCAATCTCTTTAGCTTCAATCAAATCTTGCACCTTATTCTTCAAAGCCCATCAGTTGTTCGTATCATGACCTGGGTTGTCGGAGTGATAGGCACAGTAGGTGTTCGGATTATACAGCGGAGATGTGATGCTGGGATTCTTTGGGGCTTCCCTCAGAGTTACCAGGTTGGTCTTCAACAATTGGTAGAATTTATGACAAGGTCATATTAATCCGAGTGTAATGTCTCTGCGGCCTCTCCACCCTTTGCTGATTGTTGCATTGCGGAGCAACGGTGGGTCTTGATATTACTACCGCATTCACTGCTTGACGGCGTTCAGGTTGATTTTGGCTCCTTGAGCTGTAAACTGCACTAGCTTCCTTCTTTCCAGTGAAAGTCCTCTTTTTTGCACTTGATGAAGCACCTTTATGTATCTTGCCACTTCTGATACCAGCTTCTACTCTTTCCCTAGTCAAAATCAATTCAGTGAACCCAGATGATGAACTGCCGATCAAGTGATTGAAAAATGGACCAGACAAAGTCCCTAGAAACATGTCAACCAACTCCCTATCAGACAGAGGGGGTTGGACTCTTCCAGCCAGATCTCTCCACTTTTAAGCATAGTCCTTAAAGCCTTCGCATGCACCCATAGACATGCCCTGAAGCTGAGTACGCATGGGAGAAAGGTCGGCGTTATACTGGTATTGCTTGTAGAAAGCAGCAGCAAGGTCCTCCCAGTTTCAGACATTACCTCCTTCCAATTGATAAAACCATTCAAGCTGAGTCCCTGGCAGACTATCTTGAAAGAAATGTACACACAGATTCCTATCAGCAGTGTAAGGTTGAATTTTTCTTACGTATGAGTGGAGATGGAGTTTTGGACAGGATACTCCATCGTACTTAGCAAAAAACGGAGCTTTAAACTTTTGAGGGATCACCACTCCAGATGCCAGCCCTAGATCTCCAAAATCCATACCAGGAATCTTCTGACTCTCCATAGCACTTAGGCGGTCTTCAAGTTGTTTGTACTTATCCTCAACAGGAGGGTACTGCTCATCATCAAAATCAGTATCATTATCAGAGACCACAGGAATAGGATCCTTTTCTTCCTCTTGATTCTATCCTCCTTTGGATGAATGAGACAGATCAGCTTCTTGTGGCAACCTGTTCCCAAATCTGTGACCCATATTCAGAAGAACCACCTTCTTCTTCTTCTTCTTCTTCTCCTTCAAGATGAGAGTCTTCAAATCTTCTTGCCCTTTAGCCAAGTTCAAGAACATCTCTTGGAATTGGGCATTCTGTGCCTGAAGAGCTTTAATGGCTTGATCGGTAGGTATTTCAGAAGACATTTCGTGCTTAAATACACAGCGAAGAAGATGAGAAACCTATAACGGTACTTGTAATGATGTGCATGATAATGGAATGCGTATGAAATGATTTCAAAGACTTTGGAAGATTCAAATTTGTAAAACAAAAAAGGAAACACACTTTATTAGAATAACTTGTAAGAATGTTTAATATTTCCTTTTAAGGAGTTTACAAAGAAATAACTGAAAATCAAATCTAAACTAGAAACAATAAAAGATATCAGAAATCCCATGGTCGCTTCCCCTTCGTGCTGACGTGATCATTGATTGTCCTTTCATTCTCAAGTTTCCTAGTGAGCTTCAAGATCTTCCTTTCCTACTCATGATACTTCTCCCGGTAGGTATCCCTTTCTTCCTTCAATTGAATCCAGGATCTCTTCAATGCCCCAAGATCAGTAGGCATATAGGGATAAAGGACCGTATAAGGAACACCTTCTTCATTGGTAGGCTCCACAATCACCGGCAGCACAACTTCGTAAGGCATCCCAAGCTTTTGAGCCCGAGCTCAGACCCACTGTAGATAAGGTTTAATAGGGAGAGAAGTCTTCGGTCCTAACTCGTGAGGGTCATACATGTTCATCGTGCCCCAGGCTCGTATAAACCTTCGGCGGTGCTCGTCAACATCCTCCTTGTAGTCAAAGGCAATATCTGTAAGCAGCAAATCATGAGGACCGTCTCTCCGAGCGCGACCAAACTATCGTAGAGCCAAGAAAGGACTACAGGTTATTCGTCCTCTAATTCCAAGCAATGGGACATTAGGGTATCCCCCACATTGATCAATGACAGCAATGTCCTCCATAGCCTTAGAAATCCAAAGAATGCCCGTATGGCCAAGGGACATTATCCTGTAAGCCCAACCTAAACCTTCCTCATTCTTAAATACAGACTTGGGGAGGTGCGAAATAAACCACCTCGCCAGCAGTGGCATACAACACATGAGGGTCCCTCTTCTTCACACAGTACGAGTATAGAGGGCATGTAGGATATCACCCAGAAGAGTAGGCACCGGATTACGAGACAAGAAGATATTGACCGCATTCACATCTATGAAGGAATCTGGATTCGGGAAAATAACCAAGCAGTATATGAGGAGAGCCAAGATGTCTTCAAAAGCTTGAAAGTCCAAGTTATCCCAGAACTGTTGAGCTTGATCGATCAGAAACTTAGCCAGGAAGCCTTTAACCCCGCTCCGTGTCTCCCAGTTGGATACTACATCAGCCCTTTTTAGATGTAAGGCTGAAGCAATGTCCTCAGGTCTAGGAACCTCCTCCAAACCTGTGAAGGGTGTCTGCTTGAGGATGGATATGCCCAGTAAATAAGAAAACTCCTCCAAGGTGGGAACTAGCTGATAATCTGGGAAGGTGAAACAATGATGCACCGGATCGAAGAACTGGAAAAGGACGCTCATCATCTTCTCATCCAACTTTGAAGTGACCAAACTAAGGATCTGACCATGTCTTCTAACGAATGAGGAAGTATCGGGAACCTTTGAGACTAACTCTCTGAGCTGAGCAGGTATTTGCACGAAGCTGACTCGAATGGTATTTCTGTGCATAGAAGCCATAATCTGCAAAACAGAACAAAGATAAATCCCCTCGGTCTTTGAAATGGTTAGTATAATGAAGTATGCATGTTTATGTTATGATGCATGATGTCATGGTAAACCACACAACAGGTATAGCAAATAACAAACATGGCAAAGGCAAACAAGTCACACAAGAGCCCTTAAGTCTCAGGCTTGCATGGGGTCCAGGTACTACCCTCTTGAAGTTCAGTTGGTTTTAACCTGTCCTAATAATAGTAACCGGGTTCTAGAGGTTCTCAATATCACTGACCATCCTCCATCGGCCATGGTTTCAGCTCACGCAATCTTTTCTTGCAGCCGGAACTATCTCGAGAGTATGGTCTCAATGAGTGTAGTATCGAGTATCAACCAGTTCCCAGCTTTATACCGAGACTGGCTATCTAACTACATCCTATGGCCAAGTTGGTCAATTATAGGTTCTAAGTTCAGTTGATGCTTAATGACACACATAGCAGCCTCGTATTCTCCTCGTTTCTCCACAAGGGATACTGGTACCAACCAATGTGCCACATCAACGTAGATACTGCTTCAACCGTATCGGTCTACGCCGTACAGTTCCCTCATGATTTATTGCTACTTACCTAAAAGGTGTCCCCCAGATTCGATTTAGGATCTATAGTAACTCCAATACAAATCCCTCAAAAGTAAATCAATTAAATCAAACAATAGAAAAAAATATGATGCCCTAATCCTAAGGTATACCCCACTTATTAACTCTCCAGCAGAGTCTCCAGTTCTGTGATACGGTGGTAGAACCGGAACTGTTTTTTAGGAAAATGCTAGTTTGCGTTTCGTGTTTGTGTTTGCAAAATGTCGCGGTAAGAAAGATTCGCCACCGACTTTTATTTTATCCAACCGGAAAGGAAAAAAGCACAGAAAAAATCCTTTTTCAATATGTCTCTGAGTACGGGGGGTAGATTATAGAAAGGGAAGGTATTAGCACCCTTTCTATCCGTAGTTTTCTATGGGCTCTTAGGTACTTGCTCATCATTTAAAATTGCTTCTGTGTTCGTGTGATTTGAAAAAAAATTGTTTGACTTCGATTTAACCCTTGCTTTTGTCTTCAAGAGTGTTACAAAGTGTTTTTGAAAACTTTGTTTGAAAAAGTGTAAGTGTGAAAAAAGCGTTTTGAGAAAGTACCTACTAGTATCTACCTACTCGAAAAAAGAATTATTCTATGTTTCCTTTAGACAGCGCTATCCTACTATTAGTGAGCAGGTAGCACCGTCGTTGGAGTTGTAAGGGTCAATTCGAAAGGGGACGTACGATCACTAAAGCAATGTTAGGACGTCTTAGTAATAACCCTAATGTCTTAAGATCAATATTCGAGGCAACATATCCGAGGAAACCTTTCCGAGGCAACATTTCTGAATGGGACTTTAATCTTTTGTTTAGACAAGAGGGCGACCACTAAAATACCCTATACTTAATGACCGTTTACTGAAGGAAACCGAAGTGGGAGTATACCCTAGGAGTGTGCATGTGCGAGTGATTCAATTTCAAGTTTATTATCTTTGCACATTTAGGGTTTGCTAACCGTTTTAAAGTTTAACATACATTCTTGTCATGCAACCCTATTATCATACATCTAACAGTTAATATTTTGCGGAAATTAAAGTGCAGAAAGTAAAGCTACGCTATTACAAGGCTTCAGTTATCAATTACATAGCCAAAAAACAACCCGTAAAAAAACGATAAATGAACGAAAAAAGTCCTAATTAATCTATTACATCCCATGAGCAATTACATCAATATTGTAAAAAAATAAATAAACGCGCACGAGGAATTAAGAACGAAAAAGTTAGGGTTTTGACCCCGTCTAACCTAATTACAAGAAAAACATTTTTTTGGTTGTTTTTTATTATTTAAGAAAAAAAGAATAAGGTTTTAAATTAAATACAAATCTAATTAGTAATTAAATTAAATTAAAGAAAATAATTTACATGACCTATTTTTGTATTTTGTTATTTTTAAGAAAAAGAAAATAAGAATTAAATTAAACTAAAACCCTAATTTTCTATTTGTTTTTAATTTATTTACAAAAGGATATAAAGTTACCTAATAAATTAAATAAACTAATTAAATTAATTTTTGTATAAAAAATAATTTCTAAATTTAATTGGATGAAATTTTTTTTTTAATGATTTTTTATAAAAAAAAAGAATTAATTTGGTGTTAGTAAAAATAATTTAAGTAAATTAAATAAAAGAAATTATAAAAGAATAGAGAAAAGAGAATGGGCCTGAGAATCAGCAACTTGGGGGGTGTTGATAGCAAGCTTTTAGGCCCAAAAGCCCTGACCCACGTTTGACCTCCTTGTTCCCATGCTGTGCATTGACCAAGGCTTTTGGTGGACCCTCATGTAATGCCCTTCAGATTTGGCCTGTGGACATCTGGTTGATTGGATGATGATAGTCCATGATGGACCTCACTCCTGCGTGCACGCTTGATCCTGCAAATGAAAATAACATGAAATATGGGGGGACCTGGGATTCGAACCTAGGTCCTATAGCCTTTTCCACTGCCTTATTACCAACTGAGCTGTGTGCGCGTGTTGTACATAGAATAACAACAATTGATAATATATAATAATGCAAGTTAGTGGGGGGGAAAATAAATAAAATGCGCCAGAATTCAAATGATCAAATGGGAAGGTGCCACGTCTTCATCCCCAACGTCTCTCCGTTGGTAAAAGATCATTGACTTTTACCTACGGACAAATGTCTGTAGCTATATGCCAACGACTTTCCAAAATCCTCCACAGGAACGATAAATGGAATCAAAAGCCATGAATCAAACCGCCTTGGCCTGCTGAGCATTATGGTGCCCTTCTTGTGGACCAATTTCACCTGTACAAAAAGATCCTAAAACGAGACACAAAACCCTAATAATGGCAAATCTCTATAGAGTTAGAAAAAATGCAATTAATTGTTATGAACAGCTTGCAAATGCTTCAAGGAACAAGAATATGTAGGTAACTCATGCTATAAGTGCCAAAATCATGTGATTCGATTTCAAGAAAAAGCCATGGTCGTGGATCACTTACAGTGAGTTCTAGCGCTGGAAAATGCTTGTTCTTGATTGGTATAGCTTCCTTGTATGTTCAGGATACGAATGGGATGGCTTAGGAATCTTGAAAACGCCTAGAAGTGAAAAAATAGATCACCACTTTCTTTGAGTTTTTTCAAGTTTGGTTCTCTTTCTACACGCCTCCAAACCCTGTTGTTTTTGGCTGCAATTGTACACTATATACCATTGATTGAATTAGGGTTGCAATTGTGATCTCAATCTTTGCCAATTATGATTTGTGATCTTGATTTTGTAGTTGTTTAGGTATTGGCTTGCATTTTTGGTAAAACCCAAGTGTATGTGTGAATGTCATGACTGATGTCATAACATTCTAGTTTAGTTTGTACTGACTCATTAGGTACCTTTGCAGAAAAATATTGTAATTCAAGTACTGATGTCTATAAGTGAGTATCTGAGCATTTTGCAAAATGATCACATTTTGCTAAATCAGTAGACAGGTTTTCTCAGATGTCATAATAGATGTTATGACATCCTGTTCTGAACTAACAGGTTTGCAGGTTGGATAAGTCTGAGTTTTTTCAGGAAAATAACTCAGTCTTTCCTGAACAGAATCCTGCGTTTTCTGAGGGGTAACCTAGCTCAACCCTAACCTGGTTAATAAAGTCCTGTGACCTGGTCTTTAGGTCAAACGGAATTAACCCTAGGTTTTTGTGGAAACCCTAACTGAATTTGCAGCTGCTATATATTCAACAGAGCTGCTGTTTTACAAGGTATCCCTTTTATTTGATCAGAAGATCATTTGTAATCTGTATAGATTTGATTATTGTACTCCAAGCAATTATCATTGTGATAAGTGACTTGGAATAGGTTTCTAATTGTAAGGGTTGTGTAGCACTCAAAGCTTTGAAGCAAGAGTGTTTGAATGTTCCTTGACTAAAGCTGTGAAGCAGAGTCAACTTAGCTGTGTGCATCACTCAAAGCTGTGAAGCACGAGTGATTGTGTTGCTTGATTAAAAAGCTGTGAAGCTTAATCAAGTGTTTGTTTTTGAAGAGTGTCTTCATCAATTCTTAAGTCAAATTGGTTTATGTATCACTGCTGTGATTGAGGGGGAGTGAGTAGGAACTCAGGTTTAAGTTGTACTTAGATTGGAATTGCATTGGGTAGGTCTTAAGTGAAGGAGATAAACTGGTTGGTTTATTCCTGAATTAACATCTCTTATAGTGGATTTCCTCCCTGGCTTGGTAGCCCCCAGAGTAGGTGTTGTTGCACACTGAACTGGGTAAACAATTGACTGTGTTCTTTATTGCTTTTGTATTTACTGTCATATAGTAAGTCAGATACGGTGTCATAACATTGAACGTGACATTGAGTATCTGCAGCCAGAATTTCAATTGGCATCAGAGCAGGCACCTTGCCTGTATTACTGGGTGAGATCTAGGGATATCACTTTCTGGCACTATGGACAAAGAAGGAGCTTTTGGAAATAGACCACCCATTCTGGATGGAACTAATTATGACTACTGGAAACCTCGTATGATTGCCTTCCTAAAATCTCTGGACAAAAAGGCTTTGAGAGCTGCTGACAAAGGATGGATTCATCCCACCATAACTGAGAAAGATGGGACAATCAGTCTGAAGCCTGAGGAAGATTGGAGTAAAGAAGAAGATGAGTTAGCCTTGGGAAATTCCAAAGCTTTAAATGCCTTGTTCAATGGAATTGATAGAAACATTTTCAGATTAGTACATCAATATGAACTGGCCAAGGAAGTTTGGGACACTCTCAAAATTACTCATGAGGGCACTTCCAAAGTAAAAATGTCAAGGCTTCAGATGTTGACTACCAAATTTGAGAATCTAAAAATGATGGAAGATGAAACCATTCATGAGTTTCACATGAACATCTTGGAGATTGCCAACACCTCAGGAGCATTGGGAGAAAAGATGTCAGAAGAAAAACTGGTGAGGAAGATTCTCAGATCCTTGCCTAAAAGATTTGCAATGAAGGTAACTGCCATAGAGGAAGCCCATGACATTAGCAAGTTGAAAGTGGATGAACTTATTGGGTCTCTTCAGACTTTTGAGATGGGAATCACTGATAATGGTGTCAAGAAGAACAAGAGCATAGCACTTATGTCCAACACTGATGTTGAAGAAAACATTTCAGAAGCTGTAGCCATGCTTGGAAGACAGTTCAACAAACTCATCAAAAGAATAGATCCAAAGTCAAGGTCTAATGTTCATAACATTCCCTCTGACATTGACAGTTCCAGCAGAAGACCAAGGTCAGAAGAGAAGGGAATTCAAGGCAGAGGAATTCAATGCCATGGTTGTGAAGGATATGGGCATATTCGAGCTGAATGTCCTACCTTTCTTAAGAAACAAAAAGGAATGACAGTTGCTTGGTCTGACTGTGATTCAGAAAGTAATTCTGAAGAAGAATCTGCCAAACGAGTTACTGCTTTAACTGGTGTGTGTACCTCTGAAAGTGACATCAGTGATG
Organism: Vicia faba; assembly: GCA_948472305.1. Taxonomy (NCBI): domain Eukaryota; kingdom Viridiplantae; phylum Streptophyta; class Magnoliopsida; order Fabales; family Fabaceae; genus Vicia; species Vicia faba. The sequence continues at coordinate 1,487,285,119 of OX451739.1, forward strand.
AAGAAGTGACTTTTAAAGAACTGGATGATACTTACAAGAAATTGTGTATCAGAAGTACTGAAGTCTGTGTGCAGAATGAGAAACAATCAAAACTCATCATAAAGCTGGAGGCTGAAAAAAGGGCAAATCTTGAAACTATAAGTCATCTAGAAGGAGAAGTTCAATTGCTGAACTCACAACTGAATCAAATGACCAAATCTGTCAAGATGTTGACCAATGGAACAGACAAATTGGAAGAGATCCTTCAGGTTGGACAAAATGTGGGAAATAAATCTGGACTAGGATTTATGGAAGCAAAGAAATCTGGTACTGGTAAGCAAATGTCAAAACAGATGTCTCAACACAACTCTCAACATCAGGAACAGAGACATATGAAGAAAAGGTACCAAAGATGGAAATGTCATCATTGTGGGAGATATGGCCACATAAAGCCCTTCTGCTTCAGACTACATGGATATCCTAATCAGAACTCAGGTGTCAAACCTAAGTCTAAAAAGGTACCACATGCTCCTAAATGGAAGAAAAAGGCTACTGCACTGATAGCTCGCACTTCCCTGAGGGTCTCTGCAAAGGAAGATTGGTACTTTGACAGTGGATGTTCCAGACACATGACTGGAATCAAGAACCTTCTCAATAATGTTAAGCCTCACACTACCAGTTTTGTGACCTTTGGAGATGGGGCTAAAGGTGAAATCAAAGGAGTTGGTGATTTGGACTGCCCTGGAGTTCCAAGTCTGAATGAAGTACTGCTGGTGAAAGGGCTGACCGCTAATCTCATTAGTATCAGTCAATTGTGTGATATAGGATTCAAGGTCAATTTCTCAAGATCTGAATGCCTTGTAATCAATGACAAACAAGAGATAATAATGAAAGGAGTCAGATCCAAAGACAACTGTTACTTGTGGGAGCCTGAGAACACTAATTTCTCATCTGTGTGTTCCATTGCAAGAGAAGAAAAAGAGGTGAAACTGTGGCACCAAAAACTTGGCCATCTTCATCTAAGGGGTATGAAGAGGATCATCTCCTTGGAGGCAGTCAGAGGAATTCCAAGACTGCAAATTGATGAAGGAAGAGTTTGTGGTGAATGTCAGGTTGGTAAGCAGACTAGGATGTCACATCCAAAGTCAAGACATCTGACCACCTCTAAGGTTTTAGAACTCCTCCATATGGATCTGATGGGACCAATGCAAGTAGAGAGTCTTGGTGGTAAAAGATATGCCTATGTGGTTGTGGATGATTTTTCCAGATTCACCTGGATTAATTTCATTAGGGAAAAATCAGATGTATTTGAAGTTTTTAAAGAATTGTGCAAAAGAATTCAAAGAGAGAAGGAAGGATGTATTGTCAGAATCAGAAGTGATCATGGCAAGGAATTTGAAAACAGCAAGTTTGGTGATTTCTGCTCTTCAGAAGGAATTAGTCATGAGTTTTCTTCTCCTATAACACCTCAACAAAATGGAGTTGTGGAAAGAAAAAACAGGACCATACAGGAATCTGCCAGAGCAATGTTACATGCCAAAAGACTTCCTATGTACTTTTGGGCTGAAGCTATGAATACAGCCTGCTATGTTCATAACAGGGTCACCTTGAGGAAGGGAACCTCATCCACCATATATGAACTCTGGAAAGGAAGAAAACCAACTGTGAAGTACTTCCATGTGTTTGGCAGCAAATGCTATATTCTGGCTGATCGTGAACAAAGAAGAAAACTGGATCCTAAAAGTGATGAAGGCATATTTCTAGGATACTCCTCAAACAGCAGAGCTTATAGAGTATTCAACTCCATAACCAAAACCATGATGGAATCAATAAATGTTATAATTGATGACTATCATGAAGAAATAGATGTTCCTTGTACTGTTGAGACATTCTTTGAGACTTCAACCCAACAGAATGACCTACCCAACTCCACCACAACAGAATCTGAATCAAAGGAAGCTAGCAAGATCCCTTCCATCAGAATTCAGAAGGATCATCCAAAAGAGCTCATCATAGGAGATCCCAATAGTGGAGTCATCACAAGATCTAGAGAAATCATCTCAAACTCTTGTTTTGTGTCCAAAATGGAACCAAGAAATGTCAAGGAAGCCTTAACTGATGAATATTGGATTGGTGCAATGCAAGATGAACTGAACCAATTCAAGCAACATGAAGTTTGGGAACTGGTTCCTAGACCTGAAGGAACTAACATCATTGGGACAAAATGGATATTCAAGAACAAGTCAGATGCTGAAGGAGTTGTCACCAGAAATAAGGCAAGACTTGTTGCTCAAGGATACACCCAGGTTGAAGGGGTTGATTTTGATGAAACCTTTGCACCTGTAGCCAGGCTGGAATCAATCAGACTCTTGTTGTCAATTGCTTGTCTTCTGAAGTTCAAGTTATTTCAGATGGATGTGAAAAGTGCCTTTCTAAATGGGTACTTGAATGAGGAAGCTTATGTGGAACAACCTAAAGGCTTTGTGGATCCAACCCACCCTGATCATGTCTACAAATTGAGAAAAGCCCTATATGGCCTGAAACAAGCTCCTAGAGCATGGTATGACAGGTTAACAAAGTTTCTCTCAGACAAAGGCTACAGAAAAGGAGGCTTGGACAAAACTCTCTTTGTCAAAACTGAAGGAGGAAAGTTGATGGTTGCCCAAATATATGTTGATGACATAGTGTTTGGAGGAATGTCAGAACATATGGTTAAACACTTTGCTGACCAAATGCAGGCTGAATTTGAAATGAGTCTCATGGGAGAACTAACTTATTTTCTTGGACTACAAGTCTCACAGATGGAGGACTCAATCTTCTTATCTCAAAGCAAGTATGCTAAGAACATTGTAAAGAAGTTTGGTATGGAGAATGCAAGTCACAAAAGGACCCCTGCTCCTACTCATCTAAAGCTTTCCAAAGATTCAAGTGGGGTTAAGGTGGATCAAAGTCTGTACAGAAGCATGATAGGAAGCTTACTGTACTTAACTGCCAGCTAACCTGATATTGCCTTTGCAGTTGGAGTTTGTGCTAGATACCAAGCTGATCCCAAAGTCAGTCATATCAATCAAGTGAAGAGAATTTTGAAGTATGTAAGTGGTACTTACAACTATGGATTGATGTATACTCATGGCTGTGAACCAGCTCTGACTGGCTACTGTGATGCTGATTGGGCTGGTAGTGCTGATGATAGAAAAAGCACCTCTGGAGGATGTTTCTTCTTGGGAAGTAATCTGGTTTCCTGGTTCAGCAAGAAACAGAATTGTGTGTCTCTTTCCACTGCTGAAGCTGAATACATTGCAGCTGGTAGTAGCTGCTCTCAAATGATATGGATGAAACAGATGCTCACTGAGTATAATGTCACACAAGATGTTATGACATTGTACTGTGACAATCTGAGTACAATCAACATATCCAAGAATCCCATTCAGCATAGCAGGACCAAACATATTGACATACGACATCACTTTATCAGAGACCTTGTAGAAGAGAAGACAATCAAATTGGAACATGTTGCCACTGAGCTACAGCTGGCTGACATTTTTACCAAGGCTCTGGATGCAAATCAATTTGAAAACTTAAGGGGTAAGTTGGGTATTTGCCAACATGAGGAATTGTAGCAATTAATTTTTGCTTAAAACAAGGATCAAAGGAGTTATGCCTGTTCTGATTGGTTTAAAATTGTATTTTCTCATTTCCTACAATTCTTTTAAGAAGTTGAATAGACACTCCCTTGTTTCCTTCCCCTCTCGTCTCCTCATCAAAACCCAGTCTCTCAATCAGAATTTTCTCCTCAGTTGCTGTTGGTCCTCTAGGACTGTCAAAATGTCTCAAACACCATCATCATCCAATACGACTATTTCAACCTCTTCCTCTGATCAAGATTCTAGGACAATCTCTTCTTGTCTGGACTCTGAAGTTCTGGAGATCTCTTCTCGTAGAAAAGTGGGAACTAACCCCACCAAGGTCAAAGAGTTGAGAACAAGACATGCAGGAAAGCCCCAAGCTTCTGCCTCTGGTAATCCATCTCATCCTTCTTCTTCAGTTCCCCCTGAAATTGCAAATAGGGAAGGGACAGCCTATGTTAATCAAGCAATAGAAAAAATTGTTTCAAGAATTCTGAACGAGAACCACTCAGTTCCTGGCATTTCTGTTCCTCTGAACCAAGAAAGTTCAAATGCTGAAACAAATCCAGATGTCTCTAAGAATGTTGAGACATCAAACAAAGAGAAGAATGCTGACATTGCTCACAAGAAAAGAAAGAAGCCCGAATCCTCTGGATCTGATGACAGTGCTTGAAGGTTGGTTGCTGTTTGGTGGTGTTGCTGGTCAGTGCTGATATCTGGTGGAGTTTGGAAGTGTGTTCAGTTTTTTTTTCTGCTGCTGCTCTTATTAATTGTTATGAACATGTATCTTTGGCCCATTTGTGGCTAAAGAGGGGGAGAATATTTTGGTACTTAATATATTCTTGCTCAATTAGACATTCTATTTTTCTGCAGTCATTTATTTCTGCTGCTATCTATCTCTGATTGCTTAGGGTCTTTAGCCAAAAATCTGCCAAAGGGGGAGTTTGTAGTTGTTTAGGTATTGGCTTGCATTTTTGGTAAAACCCAAGTGTATGTGTGAATGTCATGACTGATGTCATAACATTCTAGTTTAGTTTGTACTGACTCATTAGGTACCTTTGCAGAAAAATATTGTAATTCAAGTACTGATGTTTATAAGTGTGTATCTGAGCATTTTGCAAAATGATCACATTTTGCTAAATCAGTAGACAGGTTTTCTCAGATGTCATAACAAATGTTATGACATCCTGTTCTGAACTAACAGGTTTGCAGGTTGGATAAGTCTGAGTTTTTTCAGGAAAATAACTCATTCTTTCCTGAACAGAATCCTGCGTTTTCTGAGGGGTAACCTAGCTCAACCCTAACCTGGTTAATAAAGTCCTGTGACCTGGTCTTTAGGTCAAACGGAATTAACCCTAGGTTTTTGTGGAAACCCTAACTGAAGTTGCAGCTGCTATATATTCAACAGAGCTGCTGTTTTACAAGGTATCCCTTTTATTTGATCAGAAGATCATTTGTAATCTGTATAGATTTGATTATTGTACTCCAAGCAATTATCATTGTGATAAGTGACTTGGAATAGGTTTCTAATTGTAAGGGTTGTGTAGCACTCAAAGCTTTGAAGCAAGAGTGTTTGAATGTTCCTTGACTAAAGCTGTGAAGCAGAGTCAAGTTAGCTGTGTGCATCACTCAAAGCTGTGAAGCACGAGTGATTGTGTTGCTTGATTAAAAAGATGTGAAGCTTAATCAAGTGTTTGTTTTTGAAGAGTGTCTTCATCAATTCTTAAGTCAAATTGGTTTATGTATCACTGCTGTGATTGAGGGGGAGTGAGTAGGAACTCAGGTTTAAGTTGTACTTAGATTGGAATTGCATTGGGTAGGTCTTAAGTGAAGGAGATAAACTGGTTGGTTTATTCCTGAATTAACATCTCTTATAGAGGATTTCCTCCCTGGCTTGGTAGCCCCCAGAGTAGGTGTTGTTGCACACTGAACTGGGTAAACAATTGACTGTGTTCTTTATTGCTTTTGTATTTACTGTCATATAGTAAGTCAGATACAGTGTCATAACATTGAACGTGACATTGAGTATCTGCAGCCAGAATTTCAATTGGAATCAGAGCAGGCACCCTGCCTGTATTACTGGGTGAGATCTAGGGATATCACTTTCTGGCACTATGGACAAAGAAGGAGCTTTTGGAAATAGACCACCCATTCTGGATGGAACTAATTACGACTACTGGAAACCTCGTATGATTGCCTTCCTAAAATCTCTGGACAAAAAGGCTTGGAGAGCTGCTGACAAAGGATGGATTCATCCCACCATAACTGAGAAAGATGGGACAATCAGTCTGAAGCCTGAGGAAGATTGGAGTAAAGAAGAAGATGAGTTAGCCCTGGGAAATTCCAAAGCTTTAAATGCCTTGTTCAATGGAATTGATAGAAACATTTTCAGATTAGTACATCAATATGAACTGGCCAAGGAAGTTTGGGACACTCTCAAAATTACTCATGAGGGCACTTCCAAAGTAAAAATGTCAAGGCTTCAGATGTTGACTACCAAATTTGAGAATCTAAAAATGATGGAAGATGAAACCATTCATGAGTTTCACATGAACATCTTGGAGATTGCCAACACCTCAGGAGCATTGGGAGAAAAGATGTCAGAAGAAAAACTGGTGAGGAAGATTCTCAGATCCTTGCCTAAAAGATTTGCAATGAAGGTAACTGCCATAGAGGAAGCCCAGGACATTAGCAAGTTGAAAGTGGATGAACTTATTGGGTCTCTTCAGACTTTTGAGATGGGAATCACTGATAATGGTGTCAAGAAGAACAAGAGCATAGCACTTATGTCCAACACTGATGTTGAAGAAAACATTTCAGAAGCTGTAGCCATGCTTGGAAGACAGTTCAACAAACTCATCAAAAGAATAGATCCAAAGTCAAGGTCTAATGTTCATAACATTCCCTCTGACATTGACAGTTCCAGCAGAAGACCAAGGTCAGAAGAGAAGGGAATTCAAGGCAGAGGAATTCAATGCCATGGTTGTGAAGGATATGGGCATATTCGAGCTGAATGTCCTACCTTTCTTAAGAAACAAAAAGGAATGACAATTGCTTGGTCTGACTGTGATTCAGAAAGTAATTCTGAAGAAGAATCTGCCAAACGAGTTACTGCTTTAACTGGTGTGTGTACCTCTGAAAGTGACATCAGTGATGAAGAAGTGACTTTTAAAGAACTGGCTGATACTTACAAGAAATTGTGTATCAGAAGTACTGAAGTCTGTGTGCAGAATGAGAAACAATCAAAACTCATCATAAAGCTGGAGGCTGAAAAAAGGGCAAATCTTGAAACTATAAGTCATCTAGAAGGAGAAGTTCAATTGCTGAACTCACAACTGAATCAAATGACCAAATCTGTCAAGATGTTGACCAATGGAACAGACAAATTGGAAGAGATCCTTCAGGTTGGACAAAATGTGGGAAATAAATCTGGACTAGGATTTATGGAAGCAAAGAAATCTGGTACTGGTAAGCAAATGTCAAAACAGATGTCTCAACACAACTCTCAACATCAGGAACAGAGACATATGAAGAAAAGGTACCAAAGATGGAAATGTCATCATTGTGGGAGATATGGCCACATAAAGCCCTTCTGCTTCAGACTACATGGATATCCTAATCAGAACTCAGGTGTCAAACCTAAGTCTAAAAAGGTACCACATGCTCCTAAATGGAAGAAAAAGGCTACTGCACTGATAGCTCGCACTTCCCTGAGGGTCTCTGCAAAGGAAGATTGGTACTTTGACAGTGGATGTTCCAGACACATGACTGGAATCAAGAACCTTCTCAATAATGTTAAGCCTCACACTACCAGTTTTGTGACCTTTGGAGATGGGGCTAAAGGTGAAATCAAAGGAGTTGGTGATTTGGACTGCCCTGGAGTTCCAAGTCTGAATGAAGTACTGCTGGTGAAAGGGCTGACCGCTAATCTCATTAGTATCAGTCAATTGTGTGATATAGGATTCAAGGTCAATTTCTCAAGATCTGAATGCCTTGTAATCAATGACAAACAAGAGATAATAATGAAAGGAGTCAGATCCAAAGACAACTGTTACTTGTGGGAGCCTGAGAACACTAATTTCTCATCTGTGTGTTCCATTGCAAGAGAAGAAAAAGAGGTGAAACTGTGGCACCAAAAACTTGGCCATCTTCATCTAAGGGGTATGAAGAGGATCATCTCCTTGGAGGCAGTCAGAGGAATTCCAAGACTGCAAATTGATGAAGGAAGAGTTTGTGGTGAATGTCAGGTTGGTAAGCAGACTAGGATGTCACATCCAAAGTCAAGACATCTGACCACCTCTAAGGTTTTAGAACTCCTCCATATGGATCTGATGGGACCAATGCAAGTAGAGAGTCTTGGTGGTAAAAGATATGCCTATGTGGTTGTGGATGATTTTTCCAGATTCACCTGGATTAATTTCATTAGGGAAAAATCAGATGTATTTGAAGTTTTTAAAGAATTGTGCAAAAGAATTCAAAGAGAGAAGGAAGGATGTATTGTCAGAATCAGAAGTGATCATGGCAAGGAATTTGAAAACAGCAAGTTTGGTGATTTCTGCTCTTCAGAAGGAATTAGTCATGAGTTTTCTTCTCCTATAACACCTCAACAAAATGGAGTTGTGGAAAGAAAAAACAGGACCATACAGGAATCTGCCAGAGCAATGTTACATGCCAAAAGACTTCCTATGTACTTTTGGGCTGAAGCTATGAATACAGCCTGCTATGTTCATAACAGGGTCACCTTGAGGAAGGGAACCTCATCCACCATATATGAACTCTGGAAAGGAAGAAAACCAACTGTGAAGTACTTCCATGTGTTTGGCAGCAAATGCTATATTCTGGCTGATTGTGAACAAAGAAGAAAACTGGATCCTAAAAGTGATGAAGGCATATTTCTAGGATACTCCTCAAACAGCAGAGCTTATAGAGTATTCAACTCCATAACCAAAACCATGATGGAATCAATAAATGTTATAATTGATGACTATCATGAAGAAATAGATGTTCCTTGTACTGTTGAGACATTCTTTGAGACTTCAACCCAACAGAATGACCTACCCAACTCCACCACAACAGAATCTGAATCAAAGGAAGCTAGCAAGATCCCTTCCATCAGAATTCAGAAGGATCATCCAAAAGAGCTCATCATAGGAGATCCCAATAGTGGAGTCATCACAAGATCTAGAGAAATCATCTCAAACTCTTGTTTTGTGTCCAAAATGGAACCAAGAAATGTCAAGGAAGCCTTAACTGATGAATATTGGATTGGTGCAATGCAAGATGAACTGAACCAATTCAAGCAACATGAAGTTTGGGAACTGGTTCCTAGACCTGAAGGAACTAACATCATTGGGACAAAATGGATATTCAAGAACAAGTCAGATGCTGAAGGAGTTGTCACCAGAAATAAGGCAAGACTTGTTGCTCAAGGATACACCCAGGTTGAAGGGGTTGATTTTGATGAAACCTTTGCACCTGTAGCCAGGCTGGAATCAATCAGACTCTTGTTGTCAATTGCTTGTCTTCTGAAGTTCAAGTTATTTCAGATGGATGTGAAAAGTGCCTTTCTAAATGGGTACTTGAATGAGGAAGCTTATGTGGAACAACCTAAAGGCTTTGTGGATCCAACCCACCCTGATCATGTCTACAAATTGAGAAAAGCCCTATATGGCCTGAAACAAGCTCCTAGAGCATGGTATGACAGGTTAACAAAGTTTCTCTCAGACAAAGGCTACAGAAAAGGAGGCTTGGACAAAACTCTCTTTGTCAAAACTGAAGGAGGAAAGTTGATGGTTGCCCAAATATATGTTGATGACATAATGTTTGGAGGAATGTCAGAACATATGGTTAAACACTTTGCTGACCAAATGCAGGCTGAATTTGAAATGAGTCTCATGGGAGAACTAACTTATTTTCTTGGACTACAAGTCTCATAGATGGAGGACTCAATCTTCTTATCTCAAAGCAAGTATGCTAAGAACATTGTAAAGAAGTTTGGTATGGAGAATGCAAGTCACAAAAGGACCCCTGCTCCTACTCATCTAAAGCTTTCCAAAGATTCAAGTGGGGTTAAGGTGGATCAAAGTCTGTACAGAAGCATGATAGGAAGCTTACTGTACTTAACTGCCAGCAGACCTGATATTGCCTTTGCAGTTGGAGTTTGTGCTAGATACCAAGCTGATCCCAAAGTCAGTCATATCAATCAAGTGAAGAGAATTTTGAAGTATGTAAGTGGTACTTACAACTATGGATTAATGTATACTCATGGATGTGAACCAGCTCTGACTGGCTACTGTGATGCTGATTGGGCTGGTAGTGCTGATGATAGAAAAAGCACCTCTGGAGGATGTTTCTTCTTGGGAAGTAATCTGGTTTCCTGGTTCAACAAGAAACAGAATTGTGTGTCTCTTTCCACTGCTGAAGCTGAATACATTGCAGCTGGTAGTAGCTGCTCTCAAATGATATGGATGAAACAAATGCTCACTGAGTATAATGTCACACAAGATGTTATGACATTGTACTGTGACAATCTGAGTACAATCAACATATCCAAGAATCCCATTCAGCATAGCAGGACCAAACATATTGACATACGACATCACTTTATCAGAGACCTTGTAGAAGAGAAGACAATCAAATTGGAACATGTTGCCACTGAGCTACAGCTGGCTGACATTTTTACCAAGGCTCTGGATGCAAATCAATTTGAAAACTTAAGGGGTAAGTTGGGTATTTTCCAACATGAGGAATTGTAGCAATTAATTTTGCTTAAAACAAGGATCAAAGGAGTTATGCCTGTTCTGATTGGTTTAAAATTGTATTTTCTCATTTCCTACAATTCTTTTAAGAAGTTGAATAGACACTCCCTTGCTTCCTTCCCCTCTCGTCTCCTCATCAAAACCCAGTCTCTCAATCAGAATTTTCTCCTCAGTTGCTGTTGGTCCTCTAGGACTGTCAAAATGTCTCAAACACCATCATCATCCAATACGACTATTTCAACCTCTTCCTCTGATCAAGATTCTAGGACAATCTCTTCTTGTCTGGACTCTGAAGTTCTGGAGATCTCTTCTCGTAGAAAAGTGGGAACTAACCCCACCAAGGTCAAAGAGTTGAGAACAAGACATGCAGGAAAGCCCCAAGCTTCTGCCTCTGGTAATCCATCTCATTCTTCTTCTTCAGTTCCCCCTGAAATTGCAAATAGGGAAGGGACAGTCTATGTTAATCAAGCAATAGCAAAAATTGTTTCAAGAATTCTGAACGAGAACCACTCAGTTCCTGGCATTTCTGTTCCTCTGAACCAAGAAAGTTCAAATGCTGAAACAAATCCAGATGTCTCTAAGAATGTTGAGACATCAAACAAAGAGAAGAATGATGACATTGCTCACAAGAAAAGAAAGAAGCCCGAATCCTCTGGATCTGATGACAGTGCTTGAAGGTTGGTTGCTGTTTGGTGGTGTTGCTGGTCAGTGCTGATATCTGGTGGAGTTTGGAAGTGTGTTCAGTTTTTTTTTCTGCTGCTGCTCTTATTAATTGTTATGAACATGTATCTTTGGCCCATTTGTGGCTAAAGAGGGGGAGAATATTTTGGTACTTAATATGTTCTTGCTCAATTAGACATTCTATTTTTCTGCAGTCATTTATTTTTGCTGCTATCTATCTCTGATTGCTTAGGGTCTTTAGCCAAAAATCTGCCAAAGGGGGAGTTTGTAGTTGTTTAGGTATTGGCTTGCATTTTTGGTAAAACCCAAGTGTATGTGTGAATGTCATGACTGATGTCATAACATTCTAGTTTAGTTTGTACTGACTCATTAGGTACCTTTGCAGAAAAATATTGTAATTCAAGTACTGATGTTTATAAGTGTGTATCTGAGCATTTTGCAAAATGATCACATTTTGCTAAATCAGTAGACAGGTTTTCTCAGATGTCATAACAGATGTTATGACATCCTGTTCTGAACTAACAGGTTTGCAGGTTGGATAAGTCTGAGTTTTTTCAGGAAAATAACTCAGTCTTTCCTGAAAAGAATCCTGCGTTTTCTGAGGGGTAACCTAGCTCAACCCTAACCTGGTTAATAAAGTCCTGTGACCTGGTCTTTAGGTCAAACGGAATTAACCCTAGGTTTTTGTGGAAACCCTAACTGAAGTTGCAGCTGCTATATATTCAACAGAGCTGCTGTTTTACAAGGTATCCCTTTTATTTGATCAGAAGATCATTTGTAATATGTATAGATTTGATTATTGTACTCCAAGCAATTATCATTGTGATAAGTGACTTGGAATAGGTTTCTAATTGTAAGGGTTGTGTAGCACTCAAAGCTTTGAAGCAAGAGTGTTTGAATGTTCCTTGACTAAAGCTGTGAAGCAGAGTCAAGTTAGCTGTGTGCATCACTCAAAGCTGTGAAGCACGAGTGATTGTGTTGCTTGATTAAAAAGCTGTGAAGCTTAATCAAGTGTTTGTTTTTGAAGAGTGTCTTCATCAATTCTTAAGTCAAATTGGTTTATGTATCACTGCTGTGATTGAGGGGGAGTGAGTAGGAACTCAGGTTTAAGTTGTACTTAGATTGGAATTGCATTGGGTAGGTCTTAAGTGAAGGAGATAAACTGGTTGGTTTATTCCTGAATTAACATCTCTTATAGTGGATTTCCTCTCTGGCTTGGTAGCCCCCAGAGTAGGTGTTGTTGCACACTGAACTGGGTAAACAATTGACTGTGTTCTTTATTGCTTTTGTATTTACTGTCATATAGTAAGTCAGATACGGTGTCATAACATTGAACGTGACATTGAGTATCTGCAGCCAGAATTTCAGATTTGATTTTCATGAAATTCCTTCCAAAATAGGCCAAAATCAATATTTTTATGCCCACCTATGCCTTGCACGAATTGATTCACTTGCTAGCTGTATATGGAACCTGAAACATGCACCAAATCTCAAGACTTAAATGGTTTGGATATTTTCATGATTTATTTTGATTTAATTTGATTTAATTGAAATAAAAAATCAAAATAAATAGCAAAAATAATATAAAGACAAGTGGAAAAATCTAGGGCTCGTGGACCATGTTACAAACTCAAAACAAGTGCAAAAAGTTAGGCCCATTTGACAAAAATTGCAATTTGAGGCAATTTTGACTTTTGGCAATTTTGCAAAAAAGGTCAACTTCACCAATGCATAACTTCCACAATTTTGACTCTATAAGGGTGTTCTTGGACTTTTTAGAAACCTTGAGAAGTCCTCTAAGCAACCCTATTGGTATCATCTCAATTGAGTCTTCCATGTTCATGTATGAAGCTTTGACAAAAAAGGTGTTTTTGTTGACTTTTCAAAATGACCTATAATGTCCAAATTCATAACTTCTTGTGAGTACATATTTTGAACTTGGGAGATGAAGATGAATTGTAGGGAATTTAATCCTATTCCAAATTAGCTTTGGATGGGTCATTTCTCATAAAGTATGAGAGAGTTATGCTTGGTCAAAGTTTAGTTGACTTTTCCTACAAATCCCTAATTTAGCAACTTTTAGGTTTTGATGAATTGTGAGCAATGCTTGAGGAACCATGATCAACCCTTGATCAAATGATGAATAATACTTCAAAATGAGGATGTTGACCAAAAATCTTGAAGTTTGGCTGCATGTGGGCCACAATTAACTTTTTCATCAGCATAGTCGATTTTCAGGCCTTTGAGCAATTGACTGAGCAAACTTCCTCTGCAAGGCTTGAAACTTGACATGGAAGATCTTGAGAAGATATTAGGACAATGGTGAGCATTTGGGATCCCTTGGGCTCAAGTATCTTGATGCAACATGAAACCCTAATTTGAGGTAGACTGCCTTAGGAGAGAGCTTGTCTGGTCAACCCTTGGACTTCCTTGAACAATTTGAAGACCTCACTTGAAATGTATTGAGAAATATGGGAGGGAAAATTTTGGGGTACAACAATGGATATCGAACATTTGTCCGCACTTCAGTAGGAGCAACCTCGTTCTCCCTGGTGTATGGAATGGAAGTTGTACTCCTAGTCGAGGTTGAGATTCCCTCTTTGCGTGTGATAATGGAAACCAAGTTGATTGAGGTTGAATGGGTCCAAAACCGGTTTGACCAATTGAATCTGATCGAAGAGAAGAGGATGACAGCTTTGTATCATGTCTTTCAACACTGATTCTAGGGGAAAGTGGACTCCCAATTTTGAAGGCCCATATGTTGTCAAGAAAGCATTCTCCTGCGGTGCACTAATTCTTGAAACTATGGATGGCGAGGAGTTCCCACGTCCCATGAATACTGATGCAGTCAAGAAATACTTCGCCTAAAGAAGTAAAAGAACAACTCGCTAAGTTGAAAACCCAAAAGGGCGGCTTAGGCAAAAAAGAGCGTCTCGGTAGGCCAAAAACCCGAAAGGGAGGTCTAGGAAAAAGTTACATACATAAACAAAATAAATTTCCCGCTAAGTTGAAAACCCACAAGGGCAGCTTAGGAAAAAGTTAGGGACTTTCTTGGCAAGTAACTGCATCATGCAAGATCTGATCATTGAAGCAACAATCTTCTCGAATCCTCATCATACTTCAACGAAAGATGCTTCTCAGGATTTCAAAAATTGTTAGAGGGGATAGTGGTCATTATATCTCAATGTATCTTTTCCGTTATATATTACCATTTTCCAAACTTTGTAATCATCTATGCAGTCTCTCCGTTCACATACTACCATTCTATTAATAAAGTTTGAGTTGTTACCCAATTCTTTGTGTTTCTTATTTTGTTTAGATTGCAAAGACTCCATTTATTATTGATAGTAACTTTCAAAGCAAAAATATTAAATAAAAAAATTAATTTTTCAAAAATAATTTACAATTTGCTTTTACTTTAGAATTTGTGATGCGAAAAATAAAATATAAAACAACAACAACAAAAATGGTGATCCCAGGAATGGACAAACTCCAGTTGTTATAAGAAGTTTTTGTTCCCCTTGGGAAAGTTTACTCAGGATAATTCACCATATTGGGTCCGAGAATCTGATATCCTCGGTCAAGTTTGGATTCATTCCTCCTCTTTATCTGAGTTTTCATGATGTAAGGTTTTAATCTGAGATTTCTCCAGTGAAGCTTTCATCCGGTCTAATGGAAGTTCTTTTTCCAGAGAAGTTGGTACCATAATCACTCTTGAAGAGCGCAAGTCCCTGGTTTCTCTAGTGAAGAACGTATTGTGGTTTTCCCTTTGAGGATGTGGTGTTAACCTCCCCACTGAAGTGGACCTGAATTCTCCAGTGAATGTTTTGATGATTTGGTGTCCATCTACTTTACTTGAGATTGGTTTTGCAATCCCCAGTAGAAGTGTTACTCTTGAAAACATTTGTTTCCCCGGTGAAGCCTGGAGAAGGATGTTATATCCCTGTATCTGTATTATTCTGTCACTTTGTTTTGTTTATTTCCGGATTAGGTTTCTCCCCAGTAAAGCTGAAGCATGCAGTAGGTTATGTTTCCTCAGCTGGCGCTTACTTTTTCTTGGAATGATCATCTTGGATGTGTTTTAGCCGAGTGTTGTTTGTGCCCGAGATGGTTTTGACTGGTTACTCCCAGTGTTGTATATCTGTTTTGTCAGCATACGCACGATAACACTCATACATTCATACATACATCATGCATAGCTAAAATTGGTAAATCATTGTCATTAACATTTGTTAATATTTTTGTTGACATATCACCCTGTTTTGCAGACTTACGTTGTCCTCTCTTTAATAAAGTGTTGGCCTTAAGCAGAAAGCGTATATTCTTTCAATTTCCCCACTGATTTATCCCTCGTGGAAGATTTTTTCTTTAGCCTTCCTGTACAGCTCCTTTTTTAGATGGATTTGGTTTTCCCTCTTGAGTTAATTTCTCAAAGGATTCATTTTGGTTTACTATTTCATTCCAATTTATTTCTGATTTGAATCTTTGGTTTCCCAGCTATATTATTTACTCTGGATTTCTAAAAGCTTCGAGTTTTGGCTTGTGCATTTATTTTGCACGAGAAGACTTTATCTCCTCAGCAGGAATATCGTGTCATTTCTCCAGGAAGTCATATTTCATTCCCCAGGAAGCCATACTGTTCTCCCCAGAAAGTCATTTCTTTTTACAATCCTCCATGACAACAAGTGGCAGGTCTCTTTATTTAAGCAACTTGTGCTTCCCTATAAAAATCGACGTAACTTTTTTTTTCTATCTCCTCTATGAGTGGATAATTTGCAGTCCGTTGTTTGTTTACGCTAGGAGATGGAAAGACTTTCAAATTCGCAGAGACAGTTTGTTGTGAAATCTTGGAAGGTGGAAGTCTCTTTATTTGAGACAGCTTACCTTTTCCAGGAAAAGTGGCTCGGTTAAAGAAGAAGTTGAGACCCGTTCTAGGCGAAATGCCATAATTTTAGGGAAACTTGTTATCTTTTTGCTACCCTCAGTGAACGTTGGTAGTTCATTGTCAGTGAACGGAGGTGTTATGATATATTCTCTTCCTACCTTCAGTGAAAGTTGGTAGGTCATCAGCAGTGAATGTCGATGATTGTTATCTTTTTTCTACCCTCAATGAACGTTGGTAGTTCATCGTCAGTGAACAACGATACTATGATATTTCTTTTCTCTCTACCTTCAGTGAAAGTTGGTAGATCACCATCAGTGAAAGTTGGTGTTTGTTATCTTTTTTCTACCCTCAGTGAATGTTGGTAGTTCATCAATAGTGAACGGCAGTGCTATCATATGTTCTCTTCCTACCTTCAGTGAAAGTTGGTAGGTCATCAACAGTGAACGTCGATGATTGTTATCTTTTTGCTACCCTCAGTGAATGTTGGTAGTTCATGGTCAGTGAACAGCGATGCTATGATATTTCTTTTCTCTCTACCTTCAGTGAATGTTGGTATATCACCATCAGTGAAAGTTGGTGTTTGTTCTCTTTTTTCTACCCTCAGTGAACGTTGGTAGTTCATCGTCAGTGAACAGCGATGCTATGATATTTCTTTTCCTTCTACCTTCAGTGAATGTTGGTAGCTCACCGTCAGTGAACGTCGGTGTTGTTATTTCTTTTCTCTCTACCTTCAACGAAAGTTGGTAGGTCATCGGTAGTGAACATCGATGATTCTTTCTCTCTGCCTTCAGTAAACATTGGTAGTTTCACCTCCAGTAGGAGTTGGTGTATCCTTTGACAATTTTACCATCCTCTCTGATTCAGGTTTTTTTGATCCACCAGTGATTTGTTTTACCGGTTGGGTTACTCTCTTGTTTGTTATATTTTTGCTACATCCCCAGCGGTGTTTTACGTCCCTTTCTAATTGTCCATGTGTAATCATATTCATAAGCATTGCATGGCATCTTAGGGCAAAAAATAGGGTTTTTTTTTTATATTTAAGTATCTTAGATCGCGTCGACACGAAGATTTTTAACCTTCGTATCTCCAGATAGAAGAAAGTTAAATAAGAGCAGCTGTTGTACCCCGATTTTTGCCCCTAAGATCCTTTCATCATACCATGTTGATTCATTCCCAATAAGATCACATTAGGATTCTTGGTTCCCCTCCCTATATTTAGATTTGCTCTTTGAGGAATCACCAAGCACCTTGACTTATGTTCTTTTGTGATCATGAATATTCTTGTCTTTATTTCTCCTCTTAATTAATAAAATTCAATGTTGGTTTGTCTTTCTTGTTACTAATATAGGTAAAGGCAATGAGATTTAATAAGTTGCTCCATGGATTCATGAGTTTATTTCCATGCTATAGTCAATAAAGCTTGAGAAGTTAAAACCTCGCCATTGGATTTGTTTTGGAAGGAATGGCATGGAAAGGTTATTTTGGTTCACCACATTTCAAGGTTATCAAATTTGGTTCAAAAGCACAAGGGATTGATTGGAGAAGTTGGCATGCTTGGACAAGGCTTTGTTCCCATTGGTCACAAATGCATATTTCTCTCAATTCTCAAGATATGGAAGTGGTTGTGGTTGCTATGAGTTCTCATTATCATCCTCAATAACTTATATTTACAAATAATTTGTGTTGGTACAAGAAGTTTGTTCAAAATTTTCAAAGTTCCTCAAGGCATGTTTCTTGGTCTAGGAGCTAGCGTTTTGAACTTCAAAGGAGTATATGTTGCTCATATTTTGGTATCTTTGAGTGATTCCAAAGAAATCCTTATCTTAAAAGGGTTATCAACAAATCACTTCAAAAGTTCCAAGGAGTTTTCATGTGGAAGAAACTTGATGAAGAAGAAAGATTACAAGTCCTCAAGATGAATCCCCAATTTTCCATGTGTGACTTCAAATGATCATAACTTGGTGAATTTTTATCACCTTGATCCCATTATTTTTCCATAATGATCTTGAGGATGTGAACATTATGCCTTCTTTATGTGCAAAGTGAGAAAATGGATGGAGGTTTCCTTAAGGATACAAAATATTATAGGTCATTTCATGATTTTTTGCCAACTTCAACAATTCATAACTCTCTCAATTTTTTTGGAGATTTTGAATGGTTCAAGTTTCAAAATGTCATTCAAGAGGTCTATTTCATGCCATCTTTTTTTGTCAAGAGCAAAATCCAAGTGGAAGTCCATGTTTGGATGCAAGACATTATAGGTCACTTTTGAAGAAAATTTTGAAATATTTCTAAGTATGGAAAGTCAACCCTCTTCTCCAACTTTGACTCAACACAACTTTAAGCTCAAGCATCCATTTGATTCCATTATTTTTCCATTGCAAAGCTTGTAACCTCATCTTTCTAAAGCATCAAGTATCATGCCCTAAGACCCCTTAATCTGAGAATGCCATTGGTCAGAAGTTGGCAATTTGAAACTGAATTTTTCACCAAGTCAGAAGTTTGAAATCCTTGATTTGGCTTCTAAACATGTTGTTTCTGCGTGTTTATGCCTCTAAACATGTTTAATGAAGTTCCGGAAGGGATTAGCATAGCAAAACACGCATTTTGGATGTGTTTTGATCAAATTAGAAGTTACATTTTTCTTGTTTGCAACTTCACACGATTTCCCTCCAAACTTCATCATTTCACACGCTTGGGCATTCCATTTGATTCCCTATAAATAGAGGGTCATCCCCCATTCATTTCCTCAAGCTTGGATAGCCAGAATCACCCTGCCAAACTTGTTCCATAAATCAAAACTCAGTAACTTCGAAATCCATTCTCAAGACTTTTTCAATCCAATTTTTCCATCAATTCACCTTCCTTGATCTTCCCTGAAGCTAACCATATAATTACATTCAAGAATCGTGCCCTATATTGCTCCACGGAAGTCCAGTTTCAGAGCTCTGCAACTCAACTTTAATAGGTAGATTCCTTCATAAATTCTTCAAAACTTTGATATCACGGTGATGCTCTTATTTCCCTGGTTCTAGTTGCAACACTTGTCTTCTACTAGAAAAACGTTTTGACCATGAAATTTCAAATCCCTTTTCAAAACTTTCCTTCCAAATTGCTTGAGCTACAATTTATATAAATTTTTCGCGAGGGTGTGGTTGTCTTCGTCTTGAAGAGACAAAATGAATGGCATAGGTCTCTTGCTCTAATTTTACAGATAGAGCAACCTGGTTTTAGGACTGGCTGGAGGTTGAAGATGACCAACGTGTCATCCTTCAACTAATGAAATAACGCCATTTGGATTTTTTTGAATTTCTGATTTACATTTGATTTAGTGCTTTATTCACTAATGACCATGATATGCACAGCGCGCCAGATCCCGTGGATCTGATTACTAACACGTTTTGACTCTCATCCAATGGTTCACATATTTTTTACTTTTATTTTCTTTTCTGATTTTTATATTTAATTGTTTTAAAATTCAAAAAATCAAAGAAAATCCATTTTTTATCCAAAAATTCTGAAAAAATTATGAAAAATATTTTTGATTATTCTCTTTCTAATTTTTATTTTTTCACAATTTAATTTTGTGTTTTGGTATTTTTTATAAATTTTCACTTTATTTGAATTTTTTTAAATGTTTAAAAATACTTTTATGCATTTTTAAATTTTGAAAAAAATTATGGAATGATCCAATGATATTGTGGCTAATATTGGTGACCTTGCTTATTTTTTATTTCTGACTTTGGTATCTTTTATCATTTTAGGTTTATTTTACTCATTTATTTTAATTTTAAAAATAGTTTCTGACTTTAAAAAATTACCAAAAAATTTATAAGATCATTTGAGTCCTTTTCTAATTTTTTTATGGACTTACTTTTTATTTCTTGATCAATTTGAACATAGTTGATATTTTTCTCTTTTATTTCTATTTTAAAGCTTTTTTTAAAACCTTTTTTTTGTATATATTAAATGTAATATTATTTTGTGACTATTTTCAGGCTGATCTTGGGTTAAATTTTTTATTATGAACTTTATTAACATCATTGGATCCATGGTGTTGAGTCTAACTCCACAAAAATGGATAAATGATTTTAATAATAGTTTGATTAAATTTAAGTCAAAAGTGGTTTGTGTATTCTCTCTCACCCCTCTTCATCTCACCCCTTTCTTATTGCACTAAGTGTTATTGGAGCATGATCTCTATATCATGTCTCAAAACAAATGGTGCATAGATTTATATTGACCGGCCTCAAAATAGGTGCGACTTCTATATAAGTCCACTTACGATTTCTTAATATAGCCCTAAATTTTGTCCTGATTCAAATAAATGATCATTCGTGGCCCAAACTTATGTTTGCAAGCCCAAGTATGTTAATTTGATCTCTTTGATCCAATAACCTTGAGATTCATTGTGTGGAGGCTTTGGTTCTACGAATCCTCTAATGGATCTACAACACCTTTGGTCAACGCGGATTACTTAAACATCGTTGATCATTAAATGGTACTCATGAGGATTCCAAATGGATGATATACTTGAGAAAAAGCAAATACAACTTATTGTGTGGAGGCTTTGGTTCTACCAATCCTCTAATGAGTTCCAAATGCAAGTTTCAAGATGATCATCCAACTAACCACTAATCACTAATAATTGACTTTATCCTTTATTTTTATTATATGCCCCCTTTTATTTTTATGCACTATTTACTTTTAGCATTTACATTTCATGCCATTTTCATCTTTGCTCATTTGAGTATTTATTTTATTATCATTTTTATTTTTTCTCACTTGAGCTTTACTTTACTTTTTCAAAACACCTAATAATCAACATAAACCCTAAAAATCTTTAAAGATACTTGGACTATTTGGTTACTATCCTTGGCATTATGGAGCATTGGACTTTTTGGACTTAGGATTAGAAACTTTGGCCTATGATTGGAGACCTTGTGACCTTATCTGATTATTTTGTCTGGATCTCTTGAGGTTTACCTCAAGACATTGGGTTGTTTGTTTGTTTTGTGTGCAGGTTATTGTGATTACACTCTTTGTTTGTAATCTGGAATTCACCCGTATACAGCCGTTACTCTGCCCAATTTTTGTGAAGACTTAATACACTTGAAGTTTAGTTCTTTCAAAGAGGTCTAGTATCTTTGCTTGCTTGGTTTCAATCCAAAGAATGGGAATTCTATCTTTGCTCATAGTGTCAAGTATTGGCTTCTTGTTGGTTAGATGGTTCCTATCTCTAGCTTTTACCTTATGCTTTAGGATAGTCTCTTCTTCTCCTCTCATCTTCTTAAATTTCAAAAAATCTTCTCCCTCCTTTTGAAAACTCTTCTTGCTTTTAAAAAAAACTTGAACCACTTTCATAATAAACTTGAACTTATGTCCATGCATTTTCAAAATATTTTTCATAAATAAACTTCAATCAACATTAACAATACTTTGACATTTTTTCTGAGAAGACTAAAAAACAATCAATCTCATTTTAAACTATTTTGCCACTTTAGATTTTATCTTTAAACTTTTCTCAAAAAGATCGGACTCTTGTTAATCCTTGTAGTGATGCAAACAACTATACTTCTACAATATGTAGTGAATAGAGATATTTTCCACTTGGGTGTTGAGTGAGGCATTGTTGATTTTAAAATCCAAGCCATATCCTCCACTTTGAGATGATGCAAATTCTCCTTTCTCATGATTGTGGGTAGTAAGTATGTTTTCCACACGGACAATGACGATGATGTCTTATCTCATAAAATTAACCAATACACTCGTGTTTAAAAAATTTTAAAATAGGAACTACGTGTACCCTGATCCCCTATTGCACGAAAGGTGGTACGTAGGCACTAAAAATTCGCAACCGCGGCGGGTACAAAAACCATAAAAATATATATTTCTTTTCTCACCTCCACCATCCATTTTTTATACAACATTTTATAGCCAAAATATACAGATTTTACAAAGAGGTTCCTGCGGAGTACCGTAGATGTTTAGGGTGCTAATACATTCCCTTTGCATAACCAACCTCCTTACCTTGAATCTTTCCCCCTTTTTTTGGGTTATTTGCTCTTTTCCCATTCCTTTGGAAATAATAAAGTGCGGTGGCGATTTTATTTTGATTTGTACAAGTCTAGTCTATCCCATGGCTTAGTCTTAAACATTTCTACTGTTACAAGATGCAAGAAGGAAAGAATAAGTTATGTTTATACTAGTTCACTTGATAACTATCAAGCTAGTCTAGTCCACCCGCAAAGGTGATTTCACCTTTCTCAACAAGGACTTAATCCAATAATCAAACAAACTATTACAATGTACAAGCTAACTACAAGTGACTAATGTTATAACCTCTAAGACACACTAATCTTAGACTTCTCAAGGACTCGGACCAAGTGGTCCCTTAAGGAAAAATCAAACAACTGTTTGAACAAAGTTTGAATAGTCTTTGGAGAATGTGAATTAGCAGCCTTCTCTCATAGTCTTCAAGCTCTTTTATAGTCAATAAAATAATATAACCATTGAAGGGTATTTCTGGAACTTCCAGAAAGTTGGCAGCTTGAATAATTATGTGAGAGACAAGATCGTACGCAACGTTCGTCCTTCATGGTAGTGGAATGGAATGATTTGTTTGTACTATATACTTTTTGTACCACAAAATCTTATCCTCTTTTTCTTCTGACGTCAAGGACTTCGGAGCATGCGTTAGAAGAATGAGAATAACACTTGAGTCTTCAAAACTTCAAGTCTTCAGAATCTTGAGAACCGCGTCTTCAGAAACTTCAGCACTTGGTCTTTAGAACCCTTTGTAAAACCTTGGGTCGTTAAAACTTCAAGTCTTCAGAATCTTCAGAACTCCGTTTATCAGAATCTTCAGCACTTAGTCTTGAGAACCCTTTGTCTTCAGAAACATAAGTCTTCAGCATCTGGACTTCAGTTAGAACTTCTATCTTCTGAACTTGGTTTCTTGGACATGTATCAGAGTTATAACTTTAGAGTCTTCTGAAGCTTTTGCTACTATTCATCATAACTTGTGTAGTTAGAAGCGAAACTTATTCTCTTCTAATGTCTTGGAAGCTCCTTTCATCAGAAGCAAAACCTGTTTGTTAAATACTTAAAATAACAAATATTAGAGTATCATAATTTTTCATATAAACATACTCTTTGTTATCATCAAAACTCAGAGATAGAATTGCATAACCAAATCTTGTTCTAACACTCTCCCCAAGAAATCCTTTTTGAAAGTTTCCACTCTGATGAAAGCTTTTGACAAGATTGACCCACGAACCTCCTTGTACAAGGATTATAGTTTTACAATGTCTAACTTCTTAACCAAACACAGAGTTTTAAATACAAAGATCTCCATAAATAACTGAGAGCCTTTAACAACATGCTAAGCTCACGAACCGACTGTGAATTTGAATAACAGAGACCTCATCAACCAAAATGAGGTTTTAAATGGTTTACCTAGTTAACCAAACAAGAGATTTTTACTTGGTTTAGCTCTGAACCAAAACAAAATTGCTCCCAATGAGAATTTATAATAATTCCCTTACACCAGACCAGAAATACTCCGCAGTTATAAAACTTCACTCTCAAAAGCACTAAGACAAACATACATGACAAGTATTCAAGCGCATAGATCACCAAAGCATGCTTAAAATTTAAATACTTGATTAATTAAGAAACAACTAGGAATCAAAGAAATAATATAACTAGGCGAAGCTACTCATAATCATCATCATTGTAGAACACTCCAAGAGACACGTAAGATCCAATTTCTTTGAGTATTTAAGCTAGAGAACTCATATTCTTTTTTGGCCTCTTCATGATTTTGTTGAGAAGATCTTCAATTGAAGTAGTTTATGGAATTTCATAATCAAATTTTTCCAACAGAGACGCCTCTCCTTACTGGGGTGGAGCTGACTCACTAGAAGAGCTTTTCTTTCATTTGACACATATGTAGAAAAACACTCCATCTTTGATGTTTATCCCCATTTGATTTAGCGTGCCATTTCCTACTCAGTATAGTCTTGATCTGGTTCCTTACCTTCAAAGTTAAAGCCGAAATATTCTTTTCAAACCACCATATAGAAACCACGTATCATTCCCCTTATTGTAAATCATGTAGGAGATTACATCACTTGCCTAATTTATTTCTACTTTGCTGGTAATTTTCTAAACCGCGACAACCTCACTTCAGGATAATTTCTCAAATTTGTGTTTCTTTAGGACAATGATATGAGAGACGAATATTTGGGCGAGACAAATATTTGGGCGAGACGAATATTGGAGAACAATTTTGTCACCTTAAAAAGGGTAGCAACTCCATAGTTAAGATCAAGGGAGAAAATTTTTGTTGTCAAAGCATTGGGGTTTTACTTAATCTTCACTGAAAATCTTCTTCAAATCGATTCATAAGTGTTTTTGGTTATCTGTGTCGCCCATGAAAGTTGCATGTGTAGAGCCTAGAGCTCATTTGAATGACCACAAACATCAAATAACATAGTCTGGAATTCGTTCCCTCGAAGCTAATAAAGGAACTATTCCACTGCCAGGTGCACAAGTATAAGGAAGTAATTGGAAAATGAGATTTCAAGATTATCAATAAGGCATTTGATGAAATCACGGAAGTTGCATGGAGCCAAGTTTGACTTGATGAGGTATTACAATCACCAGGAGACCTAGAAAGACTATATTAAGAAGTGCATATTTTGAGATCTTTGAAGCATAATAACTTTTTACGGCTATACGGTTCTTGGATTGATGAAAAGAAAAGGAATATCAACATGATAGCTCATTTGGTCACCTTAGAGAGGGTTGGATAAGTCACACGTGATGGTGCCAAATTCTACCAAACTGTGGTAAACAACTATGATAAATTATTATCCCAAACTTCGTTCTACCTAATGAATATATTACATGTATTGGATTTCAATATTAGGACTAATTATTTTGCAAGACATCTGAAGCTTCTTTTAACATAAACCATAGCACTGCAACCGTTCCCACGTAAACTTCCAAAGACGAAGAGTATACACGTGAATCCGTCGGGATCTTCTTGCATTTATCAAAGACTCTAACTAGAGCACAAGGTGAGAACTCATTGGGATATCCTTCCACCTACTAAACTTTCCAATAGGAGCATAATGCATGAGTCCACCAAACTCTCCTTGCACCTACTAAAGACTCTAATTGCAGCACAACACATGAACTCATTAGGTTCTCCTTACATTTATTATAAACTCTAACTAGAGCACAAGGTAGGAACCAAACTAGCTTTTTTGCACCTACTAAAGACTCCAACTAGAACACAACTTAGGAATCCAATAGGCTCTTCTAGCACCTACTAAAGACTCAAACTGGAGTACAAAGTAAGAATCACTCGATTCTCCTCGCACTTATTAAAGACTTTAAATAGAGTACATCAGGTTCTCTCTACACTTATTAAAGACTTTAACTGAAGTTCAACGTAAGAGTCCACTAGTCTCTCTTTGCACCTACTAAATACTCCAACTATAGCACAACACAAGAATCTGTTGGGTTGTTATTGATTCTACTAAATACTCTAACAAGAGCGAAACCCGAGAACTCATCGGGCTTTCCCTGCACCTACTAAAGACTCTAACAGGAGAACAACACACAATCACTAGGATCTCCTTGCACCTATGATAAGTGGAAATTGTAGTTATTTTTGTATATATTTTTTGTTGCACTTATCGACTCTATGTTGTTAATATCAATTGAATAAACAGGAATTTTGTGTAAATACGTTTAGTTTTTACATATTGGTGATTTTGATTCATTTGTGTAACATTTGATAGATTTTACTTCTTTTGTATGTATTTGTCGCATAATTGAAGCATCGAGGAATAAGATGTCGAAGACACGGCTCTGGATGTGCGTTTTCAAAATAAAAGTCTATTTTTGAGAAGTTCTATTCAGGCAGGCGCGCACTAAGCAGGAATGATAGTGCGCTATGAGTGTTTTGACATATTTGGCATAATCGTATTCTTTGAGCCCGCTTAGCACGACTAGTCCACTTAGCGCGGTTTTAGGCGGTTTGATGTGTCAAATAAGGAAGTCGCGCTTAGTGCACCAGACCCGCTTAGCGCGGTCTGTTGAGATTTATTTTATAACTTCATTTCATTCATTTTTTAGGTTATAATTTTTTGGGTTTATTTGTTCTCAAACTCTGTCACTCTCATTTTTTGGTATTAGCTTAGAAAACAACTATAGAGCTTGCATACGGATGATCCGGGGAGGATTGCTCTTCGATCGGCGCTGACAAATTGAGATATTTGTGGTTCATTTCTCTTCTTCTTTGTGTATTCTCTATTTGTTGGATTTATATATGTATTTACTTTGATCTCATTTATATTTGTCTCCCATGGCGTTGTATAAAGTTTTCTTTACAAATCTGTCGATTATTATCCTGCATTTTTGCTTTGTGCTTGGGTTTTGAATTTCTATAAACATATACTACTCGAATTCTTATCTAGGATGATTATCTTATAATGTCTAGATTTTAGAGATAGATTTAGAGTTATTATTCACTCGAGTGTATGTGATTAATAACTTTGTGTTGGTTGTGATGTGTTGAGAGATTGTCAATGCGAGTAGCATAATTGACTTTTGTGTTGTTGAGTTTGATTGAGAGATCGTTGTCGAGGTGATATATTGGGTGTTGTGTTTGACACGTGATGACATTGATGAGTATCATAGGTTGCATATGATTGGTCGATAAGTTTAACTCTGTGAGGCGTGAATTATATGCATGCTTGATAAGTCTATTCTTCAAAGAATGAATTCTTTTTCTATTAATAACTTTAAATTCCCATATTTACTTTAGACTCATTTTAACCCAAACTCATTAACAAGAGATTTTTCAAACGCAAATTCAGTAGCACTAATCCCTATGGAGACGATACGATATAACACATATCACCCTAAATAAATACTTGCTTTTGCTTACCGCTTTACCATTTCAACAACCTACTAAAGACTCCAACTAGAGCATATCACATAAATCCATCAAACTCTCTTTAAACCTACTAAAGACTCCAACTAGAGCACAATGCAAGAACCTACTAAACTCTCCTTGCATATATTAAAGACTCCAACAGGAGCACAATACAGTAAATTATTAGATTTTCCTTGCATATAATTAGTACTCCTACAGGAGCACTATTCATGAACCCATTTGGATCTCCTTTCGCTTAAAAAAACTTCTAAGGTGGCATAATTTAGTAACCCACTGAGCTCTCCTCATGCTTACAAAAGACTCATAAGGGAGTATATGCTGGAACCTTAATGAAAGCCTTACCCCTATGGGCTACTCCCTTCGAGGTATGATCAACTAGGACAAAGCACCAACACATAAAATAAGTTCGAAAAAGTAAAAAAGCATGGGCTATAGGGGAGGACCACCTATGAAGTATGATCGACCTACTCTGGAAGTATTTCTCCCTTACTCGTATTTTTTTGTGTTCTTACCAGGACCTGGAAAGATAATCAAAGAACATAAGAAAATATTAGAACAACCTTAATCTTAATCTTTTAACCTTTGTGTTGTACTCCAAAATTTTCCCTCTCATTTATCAAGAATTTGCTCACAAGATCTCCTTTGGCTCAAGACTGCACTAGGGTTGATCAGCTCAAGACACCTCCTTAAGCACTGATGACCAAAATTAGGGTTTGAGATTGCACATGGATATTTGAACTTCCAATGCCCCATAGGACTTTTATGTACCATTATGGACCCACAAGATTACTCATGTCAAGTTTCAAGCTTTGGACCATACTTTTGCTCAGTCAATTGAGCAGTTGACCTAAAAATCAGTTGTATTGGGGAAAAAGTCAATTGTGGCCAATTTATAGTCAAACTTCATCATTTTTTATCCACGTCAACATTTTAAACTCATATGTATCATTTGATCAAGTTTGGATCACAATTCCTCAAGAAATTTGATCAAATCTTTAAAAGGGCAAAATGGTCAAAATTAGGGTTTTGATTGGAAAAGGGCGATTTCTAATTTTTGACCTAGAAAATGATCAATTGGTTTTAGGAATGATCTGAAGAGTCCATTTGCATCATTTTTACCTAATAAGATAGCTCAAAACATTGCTCAAGCCCAATGGATTGACAGGTGAATTTTCAGTCAACTAATCAAAAGTCAAATGTATATTAAAAAGTCAAACTTTGACATTTTGGTCAAAATCAAATGTCAAAGATCACAATTCATCAAAGCATGTCAAAATATGAAATTTATTCATCAATAAGTCAAAAATTCAAGATTTCATTTTGAAAAGTTAAAATTTCCAAACTTAGAAATTTTTCTAAGTGTTGGAAATTTCTTATTTTTTCACAACTTTGAGCAAAATTTTCATCATGATGCAAGATGATTTAAAAGAAACTTTCAATATGAAAGTTGTAGATCTACATGAAATCTACAACATTTCTTTACACAACTCCTTCCAAAAGTGTCTGCATCTCTAGTTATAATTTTAAGAACACATGGTTATGAAACAAAACACTTGGTGAATTTTTGCCCTAATTTGGTCAGGATTTTGACATAACTTCATGGAACTTTTTCATATAGTTCCAAGGGAAATTTTCAAAATTGATTAAAAAAGGGGTTATAGAGAACATTAAAATATTTCCAAAATGTCCAAGAAATCCTTGAGATCATTTTTGAGTAGGGAGAATCGAAGAGATGAAGTTAGGGTTTTCACACTTGAATTACAAGTCATTTTGTGATGAACAAGATTCAAAATTCAAACTTATGTTGTATAACCTCTACTTTGAAGGCCTCAAACTTGTTAGGAACTCCATAATTAATTTCTTTTACAGCTGTTAGAGGTCTCAATTCAAGCATTCAATGCAAGGCCATGTTTTATATCCATTTTGGGAAGAAAGTGCACAATGCCATTTTGATAAAGTAGCTTTTTGCATAAAACTTGTTCTTGAGCCTTGCACTTGTTCTCTTCTGATCATACATGTCTTATAACTAAAGATAAATTGATCTCAACACTTACAATCACCCAACCCATGCTTGTACTTCCTCTTGAAACTTGTTTTCCCACTTTTCTTGAAAATCAAGTAACATAACAACTAGCTTGTAACTTGTACTTCTGACTCTCCAAAGCACTCAAGACCTTTTTCTTATACATACACAAGTTATTTTCCATAAATTCCACGCATGCTTAAGCCCTGAAAACACCAAGAACAGAGAATCACCAAGAACACCTCAAAACTTGCCATTTATGTGTTTTTAATCCAAACTCCAAATTTGCTCGTGTGTTTCTTGACCTTTTACTTTCAAAAGATTCTAAATAACATACACAAACACTTCCAACACCTGCAACACCACTGTAACACCTCCATCATCATCCAGTATTTTCAAAAACAGCACCTTGCACCTTGACTTTTCCAGAACTCCTCAGGCACTTTCAGCTCAAGCTAAGCATCACATTAGCTTCCTGGGAAATTGAGGAAGCTAATCCAATCATTGGAACTCACTAAAAGCTACTCAAACTCAAAACACGATACCCTCTTGCGAGGTAAGTTATCTCAACTTTGAACTTTTCATACCAGTATCATTAATGGTTTATTTGTGAATGAAAAATGTAGGTATCATTGCCCTAAAGCTAACCATGTCCATAGTTTTCATTTATATTGCTTGAGCTTAGAGAATTTTTAGATTGAAGTTTCTGAAATTTTTAGGTTTCAGATTAGGGCCATTAGAATTCATGCTTGTCTTTGATCTATAATTTTATTGCTTTGCCTTTCTGAAATCGTGAGGAAAATTGCTATAAGTTTCCTGTTTACATTTTTTATTTTTGTTAAGAATTGAACAAGATAAAGAGGTTCAGGCTGGGCGTGAGGTTGAAGATGAAGTTGTCCTCAGGAACGTGTTTACCATTTGTATTTATGGTTTGATATTAATAAACGGATGTATAGCCACCCTAGTGGTAGAAGCGTGCGCCTGTGACTATAGGGACCTGGGTTCGAGTCCCAGTGGTACCCTTTTGGATTTTTCTCATATTTTTCATATTCTGACTCTATTTTTGGCAGCGCTGGGCCTCATCCTCTTGGGCCTTAGGTTTTTTTCACTTCTGACCCCCTTGCTGGCTATTCACACTCTGGCCCATTTTATTTTATTTTTCTCATTTTTATTTATTTTTTTTCTTAAATATTTTATCTAATACTAAAAAATCAGAAAAAATATAAAAACATTAGATTTACATTTTGATATAGTTTATTTAATTTTTAAACAAAAAAATTATTTTATTTAATCATACTTTATTTATTTTACTAATTGGTTTGTAAAATTAATTTAAAAAATTAGGGTTTTAGTTATTTTCTTAAAATATATTATTTTAAAACCAAAAAAGGAAAAGACCAAAAATATTTTATAATACTATAAATTATTTTCAAGACAAAAATACCAAAAATATTCTTCTTATAAACTTAATTCCTTTTTTAATCAATTAATAGATTATGGTTTTATTTGAATTCTTTCCCTAATAAATCTAGGTTTTACTTTTTACTAATTTAATTAATTACTTTTCTTTTAGTTAATTAGGTTAAAATAAAACCCCTTTTCCCTAAAAAATCCAAATAAAAGTCCAGTTTCTTTCCATTTTATATTCTTGTATATTTATTCATTTTTGTACATTATTTATCCAATTTCAATATGGTTGTAATAGATAATTGGGCTTTATTTTCTTACAATCCCCATTTGTAATTTGTACACCCCCCTCCCACAAGTATTGTAATAGCGTAGTAATTTTAAATTCCGCAATTTATCGCTTTATATACAAATGCTAGTAATTAGGCTTTGTATGGAAAGAATAAAACCAATCAATTAGAAAACTCTAATCAAAGACAAAACCAAGCATGAAAAACAATACACTTGCACACAAGCACCCTTAGGGTAAAATCCACTTGGTTGCCTTACAAAATGGCCATATTATGCATGTGAGGTATCTTAGCAAAAACAAGCAAAATATAAGATCATAGTCCCTCGATGACGCTATCTATATTGCCTTTCAAATGATCTTAGTCCCTAAAAGAGAATGCTAAGAAACCTTACAACATTGCTAATTATGGTTATACGATGACCCACGCCTGTCCCGTTTACATCCAAAGATAGGGTTACTTATCAAATTAATGGTAAGATAACAATGTCAAAGGAAAAAGGAAATGAACATGAAAGACTGTTGAGTAGGTAGAATGCTCCTAATTACTTGCTCTATTTCAAAACAAAAACATCCTTGCTATTTTCAAAACAAACACCTACACTTTCAAAACATCTTACGAACTTGAAAACATTTTCAAGAGATCAACATCTTTGTATACATTCTTACGAACGAGAATCATTACAAAGTTTGCCTAAACAATGACCTCTTTACAAAATACTTTCGAAAACCACACAAAGCACAATTTCAAACAAAAGCAAGTGATCTAGAAAGTAACTAAGAGCCCATGGAAAACCATGGATGAAAAGGGTGCTAATACCTTCCCTTTTCATAATCTACCCCCCGAACTCAAGAAATAATCTCAAAGGTCTTTCCTGTGCTTTTTCACCTTTCCTTTTGGATAAAAGAAAAGTCGGTGGCGACTCTTGCTAACCACAATATTTGCGATCAAACGCAAAATACCCAAGTCAGTTCTCTCACCGTATCACACTTTGTTCTATAGAACAAAGTGTGTCCTCCATTTTCCATAAGGCTAATTCAGTAATTGATGATGAAGACAACTTCTTCTGATCACATGTGTGTTGTACCCCAAAATCCTTCTTCTTCATTTTAGTTCTGATTGACTTAAATTTCATTACCATGTGCATACATGCATGTCATTGGCTTTATACTCATGGAATCAAGGCATTTCTCTGCAAGAAAGAGTTGCAAAATTGACTGTTTCATTAAGTAGTACTGTGAAGCAGAACTCAGGGTTTTCCACATTTTAATGTGATCCGCACGTTTTCCAACCTATCTAATCAACAACCAAGGAAGTCATTATCACACAAAGCTCTCATATGTTACAACACATTCTAAATTGTGCAGAAAGTCTAACGTTTCAGTCGATTTGAGACAGGGCAGACAGAAATTCAGTACGGTACATTTCAAGTTCAAAATTTCATAACTCAAGTTCATAAAATGGTTTGGAATTGATTCACCAGTCTTTAGAACCTTCTTAAGGCTTTTTTCATTTTATCTATTCATGTTGAAGGATAATTTTGGGAGGAAGATTTTCTAAAGTGAAAAATACTTGAATTGCGGTATATAATTGATTTACCGTTTCTCTGGTTTCCGGACACTTAAAAAATCATAACTACTGACTGGATTATCATATTTGAGTTACTCTTAGAGCATTTTAATCGTCTTGTTATTTCCTCCAATTTTCATGTTCAGCTCGAAATCCAATTCTTTGAGGAAGATCTCCGAATGCGCGAGTACTTTGAAGCTAAACAGTGAAAAAATAGTGAAAATACTGTGCCGAATCGTTATTTTGTGGACGTTCAAAAATTCACAACTTTCTCCTAGATCATTGTTTTTGAGCCGCTCTTTGGGTGAAAAATCAGTCTTTATATTATCTTTGATTCGTATGTTCGGTCCGAGAGCTGATTCTTTTCAGAAGATCCCCAAAATTATAGATTCCTAGAGAAATTTACTGTGTTGAACCGGAGTTTTAATTCACCATTTTCTAATATTGTAAAAATCGTAAGTTCTTCGATTTTTATCGTATCATGACGGTTCTTTCGACATCATCTCACAAATTAAGTCAGCTACAAATTTTCTCCAGACCCCGAGTTTTAATTTTGATCAGGGGATTTTCGTTCGTGACGTTCTTTCAAAATTGAACAGTGAAATTAACTGAGAAAAATCTGCATTAGCTAACTTTGCTCCGTGTCAGTGTGTCTTCAAAATTTTATAACTTTCTCTTCATTTATGTGATTGAGTCTGACCTTTCGGCATCACGTCATAGATTTCTCAAGCTTTGACTTTGATGTTGAGCTCATGTCGAGATTCTGCATCAATGATGACGTGGCATTTTACACTCACATTGTGCCTTAAATTTGTTGACATTGACAAAACAAAGCCCAATCCAAATTCAAATCCAATGCCCAATTGAAGAGAGTATATATTCAGAAAACCAGAATTTCTCCCATAACTTCACTCACTCCCAAAAACACCTCACAAATCTCTCTCTATTCTCTCAAAGATCAAACACACTCTTCTCTCAATTTTGCTCAAGAACATCAACAATCTTCATCAGTCTTCAAAAATTCATCAAGAACAAAAAAGTAAAAAATCAAAAATCTCCTTCCCTCTTTCTTCCCCGATCGTGATTCCAGCGACACATCCTCTTTTTCAACCTCCTCTTGACTTCAATTTGGTAACTCTTTATTACTTTTGCTTGAATTCTTGAATTAAATGCAATTGTGATTATGTTCATGAGTTGAAGATTGATATAGTTATTGAATTAAAGTGTTTAATATTGATTGTGATTTGAGAATTGGACATAAACTTGAGTTGGAATTTTGAAGTTTGGTTGAGATATATTGTTGTAGTTTAGGTGTTCGATAAAATTCTTAAGAAGTGAAATTTGGTTTGAATTGAATTTTGGAGATAGCATTTGTTCTTGTGATGATGTCAAAGTATGGAATAGGCTAGAGCCTTGTTGTAATTGGTGGATGGTTGTTGATTTTTGACTTAAAGAAGAGTTACATTTATGATGTCAAAGAGACTTGGAAATTGAAGTGAAGTTGTAGCTTGGTGTTGAGAAATAGAGTTAATTTTTGATTGAATTTTATAATTCTTGAATTGATTTTGGTTGATAAAAGCATGAGTTGAATAATTTCTTGAAGGTTATTTGTTTAATGAAATGCTTGAACAATAGGTGATTGAATTTTGAGCATAATTTCATGAAATGAGTTGTTGTGTTAATTCAATTCTTTAATTGTTGAATATGCCTAAACCTTGAGTTGTTGAATTTTTTTGAAATGTTGAAATAAGACATAGGTTGAACAATTATATAATTGATGTGAATTTTGTTTTCAATTCGGTAAAAATTGTTGAAATCTTGAATATCAAATTTTGAGTTCACATGTCAATTATGGAATTGTGGTTGAGATGTTGATTGTGTAATCATGTGTTGATATAATTTCTAATTTATTTTATGAATAAGCTCTCATTTTCAATGTACAAGTTTTGAATTCGGAAATTAAACCAACACTGGATTTTGTGGTTGAATTTCACTTTTTGGACATGATTTTGAGCATAAGGTTACATTTTGTCAATGGTTAATGCTCAATGCACTTGGATTGGATGTTTGGAAGATATTTATGCCAAGACTTCATGGTTTCAGATTGAAATTCTGCTCGGTTTACACATTTATGGAATTGCTACTCAGGGTTTGGAAGCAGTACCTCCACTTGGAATTAATTCATGGGAACCACTTTTTTGAGTCTGTTGGCCAATTTGGAGCCAATTTCATATCGATGTTTTGCGCGCCTAATTTTTGAATTTAGTGCTTTTTGACACTTTTTGACATGTAAATTGATTTTAATCTTCACATAATGCATGTCTATAATTTATTGTCCGCTCATGAACCTTTGTGTTTAAGTTTTCTTGATTTTGATACATCTTTCGGGTTAATTATTCAAATAAGTGTAGTCGTATCCCTTTTTGTAAAAGCGCACTCGGATTTGGTTTTAATTGTTGGTTTATGCTTCATTTCATTTGTTTTGGTCATTATAAGACATGTGTATCGAGTTGTGTCAGTGTCGGATCAACGTTTTGTGCGTTTCTTTGTGTGATTTACATGCTGCCCAGAATTCATTTTTGTCTCTCCATTACTTGTTGCATTTCACTTTATGCATGATAATATATAATTTTAACTTGCGATGTCAATTGTTGATTTATATTTAATATTCCTTGTTATTTGATAACTCTTCTTGTGGGATTGTACAAGTTTTGAAAGGCGATTCGTCACGACACATGTGTTCGAATTTTACCATTTGCTTGTGTAGCATGGCTCAATGCAAGATTTGAGGTGCAATGCTTGCGATTTATTTTCTCATTGTCACTGGATGAATGTATTGGATATTATTTCTTACCATTTCATTTGTTGATGTTAGCTTGCTCGAATTTTTCCGAAGTATTTTCGCTTTGCTTGCTGTATAACGAACATTTTATCTGTTTGGTATTACTTCACTGCTTGGTTTATCTTTCCATATTTTATCGCTTTCTAGAGGTAATGAGAAGTAGGAAATAAATAGTGTACACTTGAAGTCGTTGTTTAAATACTTGTAGCAGGCATTATGCACTTATTTGCTACTTATTTTTGTGCTTGTGTTTGTCTCCTTTGTTGATGATCGATGATGTCACTCAATTGAGATAGCGAATTCGATCTTTACATGTTCGTTGTAAGATTTCTTGGATTATTTCTTTTGACAATTGATGATGTCACTCAAATAGAATTGAGACAATGACTTCAATCTTTGCATGCTTCACTTAGGATTTTATCGTTTTTCTTTATTGACGATCGATGATGTCACTCAATTAGAATTGAGAAAACGACTTTGATCTTTACATGTTCCCTTTCAAACTTGACCTTAGGACCATCATTGTATGATAACATTATGGATTAGATTTTTGATAGTCTCCCTTAGATGTTTTTCTTTCTTTTGCGTCCTTAAAACTAAAACCTTTTTCTTGGAAAATACATAAAACATCTAACAAATTTCAAATCCATTTTCAAGGTAAAAAACATCAACCAATGCAAACTTTTTTCTGCCTTCGGGAATTTTCTTTCAAACTTTTGAAAAAAGAACATGTTAATTCATTTTTGTGCTGACACATGAGACTCCAAAGGTCGAGCTGCAACATAAAGCGAAATTAATATTGTTCATTAAAAAACACAAACCAAACTGAAACATGTGAGCCGAACTACGATGCTCTGATTCCTTAAAAGGGATACGTAGGTGTGATCGGTGGATCTGGAACTGACTGTTTAACGCTGGTTCGCGAAATGTCGCGGAAGCAAGAGTCGCCATCGTCTTTTATTTTCTCCAATAGGAAAGGACAAAAGCACAGAAAAATTCCTTTTAAGAGATTGCTCTCGGTTCGGGAGGTAGGTTATAGAAAGGGAAGGTGTTAGCACCCTTTCTATCCATGGTTATCCATGGGCTCTTAGATACTTGCTCAATGTGTTTTCAAAAATGTTTGTTTGCTTTTCAATGTGGGTTTAAAAAGTTTCTTTGAAAAAATTTCAGATCGACTCGTACGTCAGAGTGTTTGAAAAATTTGCTTTGAAAGCTTTTGAAAATGTGTTGATGTGAAAAGATTTCAGTTTGTTTTGAAGAGAGCAAGTATCCATGAGTCGTTTACCTACCCTAAGGAATTCGTCTGTGTAGATGTCCTTTAAGGTAGTGCCATCCCACCATTGAGAGGTAGGTAGCACCACCGTTGGAGGTGTTCGGGTCAATTCGAGTTTAGGGACATGATGATCACCAGAGCAATGGGAAGACA
Source organism: Vicia faba (assembly GCA_948472305.1). Taxonomy (NCBI): domain Eukaryota; kingdom Viridiplantae; phylum Streptophyta; class Magnoliopsida; order Fabales; family Fabaceae; genus Vicia; species Vicia faba. Next base: position 1,487,321,580 of record OX451739.1, read on the forward strand.
CCTTAGAAGCTACCCTCATGCCAGGTTCCCGGATCATGAGGACTTACTAAGACGTCCTCTACTCGACGATCACCTTTCGAGGCAAGGCAACAGTGAGGCGTACCCTAGGGGTGGTGTGTGCGAATTGTGTGTCATGTTTCAGTTATTTGTCTTGTCATGTTTGTCGTGATCTACGCTTGATTTTAATTAGACATTCATTCTTTCATGCTTGGTTAACAGTTAAATATTTGCGAGGAAATAAATCTAAACTATTACAAATGGCGCGGGTCCACATCGCCAAAATTAAACTGGACCCGATTTAGCGAAAAAATAAATAATGCGAAGAAATAAAGTGCGAAAAGTAAATTACATGGCTTTGGGATATTTACAAAATTATAATAAGCGATAATAAAATAAATGCGCGAAATTAATAATTGAAACAAAACTAAGGCGTTGGACCCTTTTATGAACAATTAAAATTAATGATGAATTACAAATTAAATGATTAAATGTTTTTTGGTATTTTGTGTTTTTTAGTTTTAATGAAAAAAAGGAAGTTAATTGAAATTAAATTAGACGGCAAACCCTAATTCTAATATTTTTTGTTTATTATGAAAGAATTAAAATATGACCTAAATTAAACCTAATTCATTTATGTACAATTTAAATAGGAAAATAAATAAATAAATAATAATTATTATTGTGGAAAAAGGGAATAAAAAAGAATTAACAATTAAACCTAAATTCTACATTTTTGGATTTTTATTAAAAAAGGAATTAAAATTAAAACCTAATTACGCTACATAATTTACATTCTAATTTATTTATGAAAAATAATTATAATAAGATAAATATTATGTTTTTTTGTATTTTCTGATTTTTGTAATGTTTTTATATTTTATAGAAAAGAGAAAATTAATTAAGTAAAGTAATAAAATAAATCACACAATAATTAAAATAAAAAAAAATAAAGTAAAGAAAGCAAACCAGAGTGGGGTGTTGCCCCAAATAAGGAGGTATAAATCTGAAAAGCCTGGCCCAATAAGAGTTGATTCATTGACTTTTCTGATCATGTACCAATGCGTTGACTTGCTGTATGATGCGCCTGGAATATTGGCCATTGATTTGGTTGCCTGGGACACGTGGGCGATGAATATTGAGTGTGTATGGTGAACGTCCTCAAGCGCGCTGCATAAGAATTTTTTATGAAAAATAATGTGAAACTTTTGCCAGACCTGGGACTTGAACCCAGGTCTTTGAGGTCACATGCCTAACACGTTACCACTGAGCCATCACGTTCATATTTAACATATAATATCCATTAAATATCAAAAATCAAAATCAATGCATAATGGGCAAAACGCGCATGAATTCAAAAAGAGCCTATCACGTGGTGACAACGAGGTTGTCTTCTTCCTTTTGTCTGAAACACACACGTATGGCCACGGTTTTCAGGCGTGGTCTTAGGCAAGCAACGAAAAAATAGCGAATAGCTCGTTTCTCATCATAAATTAGGCGCGAGGACATGTTCTTCTTCGTCTCCATGTACTGAACTCAGTGGTCCTGGTTTGAAGCATCAATTTTTCCTTGGGCAAAAACCCCCAAATTTGAAACCTGCAAACCCTAGAAAACATACATGGCATAATCGCCTATGGTACAGAAAAACACAATTGAACCTATTGGTTAGCATAGAAACATGATTATAAACAAGAATCCATGAAGAAAAATGCAAAAGAATGCTTGGTTTATGCTATGCGATTTCAGAATTTTCTTGGTACAGTTTCATCCATGGATACCAGTTCAAGGTGTTTTTGTTGATGTTAATGATTGGCACGCGTTCAGAATCACCCAAGGAAGCTATTGGAATCAAAATTGGAGCTTGAATTGACCTTGAAACTAGATTTCAGTTTTGAGTTTTTATGAGAATTTTTCAATATGCCAAAGCTTGGTTATGCGCAGCTTGCAGCCCCTTTGGCATTAGGTCTTGTTCTTGTATATGTAAGGAACGATTTAGGTCAAAAACTTTGCACAAAATCTCAAGCATTCATGGATTTCAATATTTGATTTTGGAAAATCTTTTTCATATCTTTTTCTCATGTATTTTGTACCAAATCTGATCAATTAGCACTAAAGCTTGCCTATTTGAGATATGCACGAATTATAGAGATTAGAATGTGCACAAAAAGATTTTTTTAGGTTAGTTTGATATTTTTCATATATTAAAATCATTTAAATGAATATAAATTAATATTAATTCAAATAAATAATTAAAAAATATGAGAATACTTCCCTTTGGGCCTAGTGGTCGTGCATAGGCTTGGCATGAAGAAATTTGGAAGATAATTGGGCCCATTTGCATTTTTAGGCCTTTTGCATCATTGTTGACTTTCAAAAATTTCCAAAAATTTCCCAACTTCCACAAGGCATAACTTGGTCAATTTATAAGCTTTTCACATGTTCTTGGACATTTTGGAAAGGTCTTTGAGTCCTTTAACCAATGCCTTTGGTCCCATGTCATTTTGATTTACCAATCTCAAGTTATGGCCTTTGACTTAAAGTCACTTTTTGTTGACTTTTGAAAATGACCTATAATGTTGAAATTGATAACTTTTTGTGAGAGCATTTCTTGGCCTTGGAACATGAAGATGAATTGTAGGAAATGTCTTTCTCTTCAAAATGAGCTTTGGATGGAATTTTTCTGATAATCCATGTGAAAGTTATGCCCTGGTCAATTTCAGTTGACTTTTTCAGCTGTCCAAATATAGCAACTTTTGCATCTTTGATGATTTCTGAGCCAAATTTTGAGAATCATGATCAAGCATTGATCAAATGATGTTTGTGGCTTCAAAATGATATATTGACCAAAAATTTGAACTTTTGACTGTCAAATGACCATTTTGCCCCTACAGTTGACTGTAGTGCAATCTAGGGTTTTGACTGTGCAATTTTGAGCTGAGTGCCTTGAAACTTGACATGAGGATGCTTGACCATCTTTGTAGGCATATGAGACTTGATTAGGCCTTTGAAAAGTCCATTTGCTTGACCAGAACTCAAACCCTAGTTTTGACTGTCTAGGAGACAGTTGAGCTGCACAACCCTGGGGGAATTTTGTGACCTTGACTTGGCAATTTCTTGATGAATATGGGAGGGCAAATTTTGGGGTACAACAGTAGGCATCTGGCCGCGGGGCTCAGCCGAATAAAACTTTGTAAATATTTCCTTTTTTCCCCGTATTTTCCTTTGCATGCATTCCCTCTTTGCATTTTTCTTTTTAGATCGTAAGCTTTAGATTAGAACACACCCTTTGATTAGAACAACAAGAGTAGGCACCATATAGTACTACATGCATGAGGGGTGCTAAAACCTTTCCCTTCCTGTAGGATAAAAACCATTTGATGACGACTTCATTGATTTCATCTCAATGATTTGTTCAGCCGATTATTTCAATATGTGGTGTTTTATTTCCAAGACATCTCACTTAAAATACTTCACCCCTACACACCTTGTGCTGAATGGCTATAATATGAATCTTACTTTCATATGAATACCAAAAAAGATCTCGACAACACTACAGAAAGGACAACCTAAGGAAGAGTCTGGCTATAAGATAGGTAAATCCCATCATAAAATAAAAAAGGTTTACATTCTCATCATTCATTTGATCAACTCATCTGTAATAATGATGTTGTCTTAATTAATTAGGCATGAATCTAATAAAGGGGAAATAACCATTAAATAACTATGTATGATCCAATGTCTAACTTAAAGCATCTAACACATTTGGCCTCTAGCTCGGGGGACTGTGAACATTCTTGTCTTTCCCTTTAAAGAACTTATTCCCTTTGGGCCTTATGCTGAAGGGATTATGTGCATTATGGTTTATCTCCCCTAAAGCACTTTGCCCCTTTGGGCCTCATGCTTGAAGATCTATGTACATTCCAGTTTTTTTGGTGGGTACCAACTTGGGAATAAAGTGATTGGACGAGGTATGAACCTAAACATGGATGATCTCAACATAAACATATAAAGAAAATAGGTTGAACCAAGACAGACACATCTAATTGATACCTGATACACTTCAATGTGCTAACATAACATTAAGAGCGCATTAACGGTCATAAATGACTGTTCTCAAATAATGTAACACGAGGTTTGATGTTCATTCATTGTCCCTAGCTAGACAAGGAAACATGAACAATAATGAGAAATGTAATTTTCATAAAGGAATAGAAGCTCAAAAGATCCTATATAAACTAATAAGTGTTGCACATAAAAGACAAACTACTAATTCTATTTACACTCAGATAAAATATTGTGACTCTTACTGGCCTAGATTTGGTAGAGTTATCAAATTAGTGTAATATATATGTACAAACTTAAATGAAAATTTCTCTCCTATGGTGAAATCTATAACCATTAGGTTGATTCTGAATCTTTCCATTCCATACAAATGGACCATTCAACATCTAGAAGCCAATAATACATTCTTAAATGGATGCCTTGAAGAATTATACATGGAACAACCACATAGGTTTGTGGTTTGTCATCCATATCTTATATGAAAACTCAACAAAGCACTTTATAACCCTTAACAAGCTCCTTGACAATGGTTTCAAAAACTTCAAGACAATCTTGTTTATCAAGGTTTCAAAGCTATCAAATGTGACTTATTACTATTTACCTTGTCTTAAAACAAGCACATTGTCTAACTTCTTGGGTATGTTGATGATATCATCATCACACTTAGCTATGTCTCTCTCATTCAACAACTCATTATTAAACCTAACATTGTTTTCTCTCTCAAGCATTTAGGTGATTTGGATTATAGAGATCCACAAGAACTCCAATGATACACTTCTTATCTCTCATTCCAAATACCCTAGGGAGCTGCTAACGCAAACTAATATCAATATTATTTCCACTCCTATGAAGTTCACTTGTAGATTTAACAAGACTTGGTCAAAATTATTACTTGGACTCTTTATGTACATGTTACTAGTTGAAGTCTAGCAATATGCCACTTTAACTTGACGAGAGATTTCCTATGTAGTTAACAAGACGTGTTAATTTACATTTATCCTTATCGAAGCTCACTAGGTTTTTGTTAAAAGGATGCTTATGTATCTAAAAAGAACTATTAATCATGAGTTACTTTTTCACCCTATTTCTATCATTACACTCATTTTTTTGAAGGTCTGATGTTAAATAGGAAGTCAATTCTGATGGAAAAAGAAGTACATTAGGAGTTGAAATTTATTTTGGCCCTAACCTAGTCTCATGCAAGGTTGTCAAGATCGAGATCTTATCTAAGACCGTGAGAGAATAACAAGATCGTAAAATGTAAAATCATAGTTAAGATTGGAAGATCTTACTCAATTATTTATGTAAGATCAAAATAAGGTAACAAGATCGTAAAACATAAGATCGCAGCAAAAATCATAAGATCCTATTAAAATGGAAAAAATAATAGTATATATTTGAAATATTTTTACATGATATTTGTTAGTAGACAAGGGTATTCGTGAGAAAATGACTATTTTTCATATTCTTTAGACATTTATGATTGAAGTTTTATTGAACATTTGTTAATGTTTAGACATCAAGCTCACATTCATCTCTGCCAAACCTTAATTATTGTGCCTCCGCATCTTATCATCCTTCTCATCTTTTATTGGTGGTGGTCAGAAAACGGCCAGTCATGATCGAAGTTGGAAAAATTCATACAAAATCAATGGTTTTACGAGGGTTTTTTTTGTTACAATTTAACTATAACACGCAATTCTATTTAAGATTTGGATCATTGTGGGTGAGTGAGATCGTAAAATCTTAATATTTTAAGATCTAGATCAAGATCTTGACCACCATAATCTCATGGTAGTCCAAAAAACAATATGTTGTAGCTCGATCTAACACTAAAGATAAATTTAGAAGCTCGTTAGATGTATCAACTGAACTTCAATGGATTTAAACTGAAAAGTTGTATGTTTAAGTGTAGCCTCCTCTATGTCTGTGAAAATCAACCAGTTGGGTTATTGGCTCAAAAATCTCGTACATAACAAGACTAAGCACATAAAGATTGATTTATTTTTTGTGTTAGGCAAGGTATTATAAAAAAACTCTCTATAGTCTGTGTTCCTGGAGCAAATCAATGGGAAAGTGATTCACTAGTTCAAAGTGACTGCTCATGCTTCACAAGCCCCGTTGAATTTGTATGTGTGTGCATGGGTGTTTGCCGTGTTTTTAGATAAACAACCATTGATCTTCCAAAAAAGGGTAATTTTTTGGTTACTCGCATGATCGATCAGTTTGATCCTAAGACAAATGCTAATTTTTGACGTTGTTTGGACATAAATGCTAATATGAATAAAGAACGCACGTTCGACTCAGAAAGGTTGAGGTTTGAGTGTAGAAAGTAAATATAAAAGGGGTTGGGAAGAGTTTAAGTGCAGGAATTTGATAAAAAGTAAAAGTAAAGTGTGAGGGAAATAGATGTTTGCAAGCAAGATAAAAAGGCAAGGAATGTAAAGATAAATGTAAAAGACTTTGATTATAAAATTTGGTGTTTCAAACGTACATTTTCAGTATTCTTTCTCACGTAGCGGGTACTCGAATAGTAATGAATGACTTATACAATTAGTTGAACCCACGGAAATCTACATAAACTTCCTATATTTATACTAAAAACTAGGTAACTGTCGAGGAGTTGCTTTGCTCTAGGATGAGGACAAGTGTCTTCTGCATGTGCTTCGACCTCTAACTTCATGCCACGTTACTTTCCTCAACTGCTAAGAGGACTACTTTTCTCTCCTTTCTTCAGATTCAAAATCACATGTTGTTGATACGAGTATTCCTTTTAGTCGAAGGCCCTGAAGCCCTTTCAGTCGAAGGCCGTAAGAACCTTCTGGTCAAAGATTAATTTTAACTCAGAAGTTTCTCTAAGTATTTTTCCAATTTGTCAAAGTATTTCCAGCTTAGATTTGTTCCATCTATTTTTGGCCCATAAGGACAATTTGTTGTGGGTGTCGAATTTAGGAGCTAACAAATTGCCCCCCAAAAATGTCAATTTCAACATAAGAAGAAATGATCATTCTTTGAGATTCCCATTCGACACCTGTCTTCTTTTTTACCACATAAGTTAATCGTGCGCTTTTCGCCTTCTACCAACCACTACTGGTACTCAGAGTCATCATTACCTTTTTCTAATACGTCGCTTTCAATTAGCAGTTACTACGCTACCATGATGGGAATTATCCCTACAACCTAGGAAAGCATGGCAAACGTTTCCATTACCTGTACGATAACTGCCTCAATGTTCGCCATGTGCCCCACTAACTCTACAACATTAAATGGTCTTGAGGGAACACACTCTTTCCTGAACACTATAAATAGCCACGAATCCTTCTCTTTGGAATTTTTTACAACTCCTAATACTCTTTACTTCCTTGCAAAGAAAATTCTTAAGAACTTCATCTTCTTCATTCTTTCACTACCTTCAACCATGGCTTTCCTTTCAAATGCACCAAACAATCCCAAAACTAAGAAAGTTTCTGACCTACAACGACAACCAGAGGTTTTTTCCACTAGCCCTGTTACTGTTTCGACTGGGGAGCGAAGGGTTGTTTCTGAACCCATGACCAGAGAATGGCATGAAGCTTATGACTCTCAGTTACTCATTACCGTTAAGTATTTTGGGCACATGTATGCCATGTCTGGCCCATTATATACATGCTTCGAGAAACCAAAACAAAATAACACCTTCTTCCCAACTCAACCTAGGCTCAAGCCTATAGGTTTCACGAAGAAACCCAAGAATGATCCTAAAGATGCAACCCCTGCTAACCAGCAACATTCTCAAACGAAGGAAGACATCAACCTTCAGTTCATGAATAAGGGGAATAGGATTTTTTGATATTGCCCCAGTCTTACTTCAAAATACTCAGAATGGCTGAGTAAGATGGAAAAAGTGCAAGGCCAAATTTGGAAAGATATGGCTATTTATGACTCGATCATGCTTTCGAAGACTGGGTTATCTTATTGCCCTCTCATGTTGGTATCTTCGTTGTATTTCTGGGACAGTACGCATTTCACCTTCCATTTTCCATGTGGAATGGTAACCCCTACTCTTTTTGGCATAGCCGCCATTACTGGTCTTCGACCAACTGGTGACTATTTCAACCCTGAAGATTTATCTGAAGATACTATTAAGTTTTCGGCCATGAAACCCACATACACCATATTCATCAACCACTTTCACGACAAGTCTAGTAGCACTGTATCTAAAGTGGAACACATAACTTTCCTAGCATTGTGGTTATCTCGCTTCGTTTTCTGCACTAAGTCACTTCAAGTGACTAAGAAGATGCTCACCCTTGTGATGCAGCTTCATCGTGGCTATGCTCTTTGTCTGGTTGAATTGATTTTAGCCAACCTGTATGAGTCCATCAGCAATGGTGTGACTCAGCTTAAAGTTATTGGAGACAAGGCGAGTTTACTCCTTTCTGGCCCTTTTTGGCTTCTTCAACTTTGGCTCAACGCCACTTTTGAATCTTTTCTTCCTCATAAGAATAAGATAAATGAGAGGGCCTCAGAAGTCCTAAACAGAAGGGTCGAAGGAACTAGATTAGTCATGTTGACTCCAACTGATGAGGGTCAACAATTCCAGAAAGTGTTTATTAGCTTTGTGATGATGTTTGCAAAACATAAGGAATTTGGTTCGATCATGGCTCCCTTTGCTAGTAGAAAGGTTGGTCCGGAATGGTTTATTCGACCATATCCTTTGTCTGATGATGATGACCATGTGGATGAGTATGTGACTATATGGGAGTCGTTTCTTCACTCAAGAATCATGCCACTGAGATTCAAGAGTTCGAAGAATCAACTCAGTTTGATTACTTACCAATCGAATCTTGTCTCTCGATAATTTGGTATCATCCAGACACTCCCTTCACCAATCTATTCCCTTGAAAAGCTTATGCTATTTTATAATGCAAACTATTCAGAGGATGCTGCTACCAAGCATATTGGTAGGTACGTTGGTCGAACCGTACTAACTTTGTTTGACTTCAACCTCAATTTCCTGTGTTCGCCTCTTTTTGAAGACTGGTGGAAGCAATATTATGACGAAGAATTCTTCGACGAAAAAGACTTTGCTGACCACCTTCAAGAGGCGTTTATGCTGGTCTCTGACAAAATAAAAAAGGGTAATATTTCTTTTCAAAGCAAATGTCTTATCGTCTTCGATTTAATCATTCGACATCTAGCTTATACTTGTTTATTTTCTAGCCGTCAAGAGGACCACTACCAAGAAAGTCGCTGAAAGCGCAAAGGGAGGAGACCCTTCTATAAAACCTTCACCAAAGGTAAACACTTTCTGCTATATATTTCTTTTCAACATATTAATATTGACGCTGATGCCTTCGACTCCTTTATTTCTGGGTATCTAAAACCACTCCACAGAAAAGGAAAGTTCAAGAAATTGAAATTTCCAGTGATGAAGAATAAGAATATCCTCATGTCCCTCTTAAGAGGAAAAAATTAAAGAAACCAACCCCTATTCCTGAGCCTCGTCCAAAAACCAAGGTCAAGGTTAAAGTTATTGGATCGAGACCTCCTCCCGTCATCATCAAAGAGCCAACGGAACAGGAGATAACTGTTAGGCTTAATAATACTAGTGAAAGCGATAATTCAAGTCCTGGTGCTGAAGTTCCGCCTAAGGTAATCACTTCGAACCTTTAAGATTATTTATTGACTTAGCCTCCTTTTTCCTTTTTCAATAGTTCTGATAACCATTTTATAATCCTCAGGACACTGCTGGTACTTCTAAAAAGGCCCTTATGCCTGTAGAAGAATCTATCACTTTGATAAACAGTGAAGGTGATCCCACTTATAGGCCTTCTTCAGCAAAGGGATCCTTTGTGAGCTCCGCTAGCAAGGTGAACCAAAGCTCTGAGCATCGATATGAAATGATTGGTAAGCCAAATGAATAAGTTCCTAGTGAGGAACAGGAGAATCTTGGGACTCCGCAGGCTATTGATGATGGACAGAAGGGCGAAGAAGAGGAGATTATTGGTGATGTAGTCGAAACAGAGAGGGAAGGCACACCAGAGGTAGATAATCAAACTGAGGATATTCCGGAGACTAATGAAAGAGAAAACTTTATAGGGGGAGCAGGAAACTCTGCGTATATTGAAGGTGCCCCTGTACAGATATTTGTCGAAGCAAATGTGACTCGCGTTGTAAACGAGAGAGTCACTTTGACTGGGTCCCGTACTAAGAAAGATTTGACATTACTAAAACATCATAATCCTCTAGGCTACTTAACTGCCATTATCGAGGGCAGAGAAATTTCTTCTGATCAGAGTGCTTCGACTGCGTCTGGTAAATCTACTTCAACATCTCCTCTTGAGGAGGCACTTCAAAAGGTTAAGTCGCAACTTTTTAATAGAGATTTAATGTTGACCTTAGAGGGAGAACCTACTGCTCCTTCCTTTTCGAAGACTACTTTAAGAGCTATCGAACTTCTTACTGCTTCACCTGATATTGCCAGCATTATTTTGGATTTGATTTCCATCATCGATCAGGTCTCAACTGACTACAATCGTTGAAGGACTCTCAATCGTGAAATTGAGGAGGCCAATGGTCATGTAGCTGCTTCCTAGGGTGCTACTGCTGAATCAGCTTCAAAGCTAAAGGAGTTATCGAGGGCACAAAAGGCTAGGCATAAAGAAGTAGAAGAACTCGACTAGAATATAACCAGTATGAAGGCTTAGATCAGAGAGTTAGAGGCTAAGATTACTGCTAATGATAAACGAAAGGAAGAACTTCTCGTTATCATCACTAATTCTAAGAGTCAAGAGGAACTCAATGAAGGATTAGAATATGTTGAACGATCCTAAGCATTAGATTCCAAAATCGAAACTCTTCATTAGTCAAAGGCTTTGTGCGAAAGACGTTCGGAGCTGCAGAAGATAAAATACCTCCAAATCAAAGCCAACCTCCCATTTTGATTTTGACTTTGTTTTTTATTTGTATAATTATGTACTTTTTGTAATGACTTTTAGCCATTTTGGCTTTTTAATACATTTTCCATCTTGGCTCTTTAACTTGATTGAGATTAAACATTGGTTATTTTAACCTCTTGAAGTACAGGTCTATACTTTTTCAAGTATTTAGCATTTACTCTTAAGAGCCTTTGATCTTCATTTAATTCTTCGACCTCATATGCGCCACCAGATAATGTTTGGATGATCTTAAAAGGTCCTTCCCATTTAGGAGACCATTTTCCCATATTCCTATCCTTTCGATCTATTGGGAGGATTACTTTCCATACCAGGTCCTCAGGCAAGAATGTCTTGGGTTTTACTCTTTTATTGTAAGATTTTTCCACTCTCTTCTTTTGTAACCTTAAGAGATCCAAAGCTCTCAGTATTTCTTCGTCCAAATCAACCAATTCGTCTAAAATAATATTCCAGTAAGTTTTAGAAGGGATGTCTTGATGTTTATGGATTCTTGTTGACTGTAGACAAATTTCTACTGGCAATATTGCGTCATGGCCATAAGTTAGTCGAAAAGGTGTCATTCTTGTAGCTTCCTTAGGAGAAGTTCGACAAGCCCATAAAATTTGATCTAAAGTCTTGTGCCAATTCTTTGGCTTCTTTCCTACATGCTTCTTTATTAAGCTGATTATTTCCTTGTTTTCCGCTTCGACTTGACCATTAGCTTGTGCATAGTAAGGCGTAGATGTTAATAGTTTGAACCCCATTTCTGTAGCAAACTCTTGCATTTTTCGACCAATAAAGACTGACCCTTGATCAGTTGTTATTGTCTCAGAAATTCCAAACCTATATATAATGTGCTTTTGAATGAATTCAATGACATTTTCCTGGCCTACATTGACTAAAGGAATTGCTTCAATCCATTTAGTAAAATAATCAATGCCCACTAATATGTATTTCTGGCTTTTAGATGATGATGGTCGAACGAAATTTCGAATCTTGTTCTATTAGATTATCCACTATAGGCTTTTTCCAATCTTGTTCTATTAGATTATCTATGAACGAAATTTCGAAGTTTTCGTGGTCAGCGTATCCCAGTTTTGTTGTCTTCAAACGGTTGATGTTTCAGACTCGACCCTATCTTTCGTAGCATGCATTCCCATCGGTGTCGCAACTGATTCGGTAATCTACGTGTCTGGTGCACGGAGAACTGCCTTCGGTCCCCCAAACTGACTGACTCGTGGCAACCTTTCGGCCGCCCAACAACCTATAGCGCTAGTCACTACTCTATGGTGGAGACAACTTAGTTAATGTTACTCTTCCTTAATTTCGATTACTTGTTGTAATTTCTCTTCCAAAATTTTATACCCAGATGCAATCTGTGCTAAGTCATTAGCCACTTGATTTTCCAATCTTGGTATATGTCGAATGTTGATCACTTCAAAGTTTTTCAACAAACAATTGACTATTACAAAATACATGATAAGATTTTCTCTTATGCATTTGTATTCTTTTGTAACTTGCTTTATAACTAACTCTGAGTCTCCCATTATTTCGACTCGAGTTGCCCCCAATTCCAACAAGATTTCAAGGCCTACGATTAGAGTTTTGTACTCAGCCTCATTGTTCGAACAAGAACCTTCGATCTTGTACTTGAATGTTGTTGGAATTTGATTTGGAGAAATAATCATAACTCCTACTCCAGTTCCATCTTTATGACTAGAACCGTCGAAGTATAACTTCTAGGGCTTGATCTCCGGGTAGTTGATTGATTCTTCATTAATTGAGTGGTCAACTATAAAGTTTGCTACCACTTGACCCTTTACAGCCTTAAGAGGCGTAAAGGTTAATGAATACTCAATTAATGAAAGTGCCCATTTTCCAATTCGACTGTGCAAGATGGGTTTCAACAACATATATTTGAAAACATCAAAATAGGACAAAACATAAACATCAACTGGTTTTATATATTGCTTGAGTTTTGTACACGATAAGTAAAGACATAAACATAGTTTTTCAACTTCTCTATATCTAGTTTATGCATCATTTAAGTCTTTACTAAGGAAATAAATGGGTCTTTCGACACCATTCTCATCCTCTTGAGCTAACATGCTTCCTAGAGTTTTATCAGATGCAGCTATGTATAGTCTCATACTCCTATTTCTATAAGGAGGTTCCATAATTGGTGGCTTGGCGAGGTATTCTTTGATCTTGTCGAAAGCCTCTTGTTGTTCTTTCCCCAACTCGAATCCTCCTTTTTTGAGTCGAAGTAGTGGTGAGAAGGCTTGCGTTTTTCCACTTAAGTTGGATATAAATCTCCTCAGGAAATTTATTTGCCAAGTAGAGATTGCAAATCCTTCTTTTCTAGTTGGCGCTTTCTCTTCCAAAATGGCTTTGGTCTTGTTCTGGTTTACTTCAATTCCATTCTTGTGGACCACAAAGCCTAAGAAGTCCACTGCTCTTACGCCGAAAGCACATTTTAAGGGATTTATCTTCAGACCATAGCGTCTCATCCTTTCGAAGGATTGTCGAAGATGGTTTATATGATTCTTCCTTGAAACAGATTTGACAACAATATCATCAATATAAATCTACATAGAAGTTTCAATAAAATCATGGAAGATAGAATTAATTGCTCTCTGATATGTCGCCCCCGCATTTTTTAGCCCAAAAGGCATCACTACCCATTCGTAAGTGCCCAAAGTCCCAGGGCATCGAAATGCCATTTTCGACACATCCTCTTCAGCAATGAAAATTTGATTATACTGAGTATCCATCAAGCATACTCATGTATTCGAAGCCAGCGGCATAATCTACAAGCATTTCCGCCACAGGCATTGGATATTCATCTTTAGGTGTTGCAGCATTTAAATCTCTAAAATTGATGCACACCCTTAAGGTACCATTTTTCTTTATAACAGGTACTATGTTTTCAATCCATTCGACATACTTGGTTGTTCAGATAAACTTGCATCTCAGCAGTCTTTCAACTTTCGTCTTGTTCTTCAACAAGATCTCTGGTGCAAAATGCTTTGGAGTTTGCTTGACAGGCTTTTTTCCAGGCTTTATTGGTAGTTGAAGCTCTACCACTCTTCTGTTGAGACCAGGTATTTCATCATAATCCCATGCGAAGCAGTCTTTGAACTCCTTCAACAATTGGATTATCTCGATCCTAAGCTCTGGATCTATCTTCGCACTAATGTATGTTGGTCTTTTCACCAAACCTTCGCCGAGGTCTATTTCTTCCAGAGGATCTTGCGCTAGCATTTTAACATTGTTTACCAACAGATCCTTTTCAAAACCCAAAGGCTCATCATCATAGATGGCATCTAGCCTCTGGTTTTGTATTTCTTTTTCTTTTGATTTAGGTGGTTCTAGTTCAAAGTCTTTCCCAGGACGCTCTGGAAGAAAAACTTTCTCATTGGCTTCAAGAGCCATGTACTTGACTTCAGCCTCTAAGGCCGCTATCATTCTACTTTCGGCTACATATGCCGAAATATTTTGTAAAGCTTGTGATTCAGTCATCATCACTGGATTCACTTCCCCATCCCGTTGGTTGTATGTCATCAACTCCCCCATAGTCAATCTTTGATAAATCTTCTCTATCCCACTGGAAACCATGGTCGGAATGCAGGTAGAGGGAGAAAAAGGCATCTGGTGCTGGTGCCAAATCGAACTCAGGAGGATTGCATGGACCTATGTGAGCGAAGTTTCTGTCAAAGCTATTTTTTCCAACATTGTTAACTTCACCCAAGTAATAACTTTGGTCGGCTTCGATATTCTCCACGATGCCATCAGGGCGCCAAATTGTAACTTGTTGATGCATCGAAGATGGCACTGCACCTATGCCATGTATCCACTCTAAACCTAAGAGTAGATTATAGTTGGGCTTCGCTGAAATGACCATGAACATAGTTGGTCGAAGTATCGTTCCCACCTTGAGGTCTAATTGTATCACCCCCATAGTAGTTCCAATACCTCCCTCATAGTTCGATAGAACCATGTTATGGGGTTTGATATCTCCATCTCCCTTGCCTATTTTCCTCAGTATAGATTGGGTAATTATATTTATTGTAGCCCCACAATCAACTAGAATCTTGTTGATTGTTATTTCCCCTATCTCTGCCCTTATGAACAAAGGTTTGAGGTGATTTTTCATTGCCTCGGTAGGTGGCTCGAAGAACTCATTTTGTTCTTCGACGCAACCATTGTTCATCACATAATAACACACTGGCCTATGTTTGGCCATTTCCTGTTCGACTTCCCAATCAGTATCTTCGACTTTGACTTGGCAGTCGTACTCCCTGGGTAGTACTGATACTACATTCACCATAATATCTAAAGTAGCATCAGATTCAGAATTACCTTCTTCATCTGATTCACCTTGTTTTGGCCACTCCAATCTTATAGCAATTGGTTTCCTTTCCAAAGGCTTTCTTTGTTTGCCTTTGTCCATTCTTTGTGGTACGTTGGTGCTTGATTCTGGTTGAGGCTCCTCTGTAGCTTCTCTCTCGGCTTTTCACCGTCTTTGATATCTTCTCCACTGGGAGCGAGACATGGGGTTTTCCCCCTTATAGTTTCTCTGCACATGAGACACTTTGTTTGTTATTGTAGTTTGGAACTCCTTCCTATATGCCAAGGATGACCCTCTTGGGACATCTAATGTTCACCATTTCTCCTCACTTGGCCTTTTCTTGTTTGTTATTTTTAGCCAAGTGTCCACGGGGATATTTGTTGGAGGCCTGAAAGTTGATGGCCTCTTCGCCTGGTTCATTGGTCTTTTCGGGTATCCTCTTCTGGGATCATATCTAATCTCAGAAACCATGTTGGGTTGGGTACTGGTGGCCCATTTCTCCTTTGCTTCCCTTACGCCCTATATGTGTTTTGCAGCCTTTTTTTGTCGAAGATGGAGCTACATCTTGGACATAGCATAACTTCAGACTTCTTTTTCTGGCATCGTTGCAGAAAACCTTCCAGATTCTCATTCTCTTTAGGAAATGCAGTTTTATTCACTCCCTCTTGTCTGATGGCCTCTTTTGAAGCCCTTTCCTCAGATACTTCAACCATATTGACTTCTACGTTGCTCTTGGCAGCGAGATTCATCTTTTACATTTTGGCTTCAAGGTCCTCTGTCGAACCCTTGACAGCGGCCAAGTAAGAACCTGCAGTAGTCCTTTTGTTTGAGTATTCAGTAAGTCCTTTGCTTAGGCCTTTAGTAGCCCCTTTATTTAGGCATTTAGTAGCCTTTCTCACCCCTTCGACAGTCTCTCTGGAGATGTTCCCAGTGAAACTGCCAAAAACCGGCTTATTGACGAAGTCTTCAGAAGCTTCGACCATGTTGATGCATGCTGGTTCAGCATAGTGGCCATCAGCTCGCAATGGGTTTGCATCGATTTTCATTGGAGGTTTTTCAGCAAATTTGAGTTTGCCTTCTTTGATCGCTCCTTGAACAAGATCCCTGAAAAGAAAACATTGTGAAGTTTTATGGCCCAAAAAATTATGATACTTACAAAAACCTCTTTTCTTTCTTTGTTCTAAAGGAGGAATTTTTGCCCCCGGGGGTACTATCATTTGGCCATCTTTAACTAACAAATCAAATATCTCATCACATTTTGTAACTTTAAAACTATATGTTTTCTTTGGGGATCTATCATTGTTCTTTTCAGACTCAGTAAGATTCTTCCCATCTGAGGGTACTAACAATCTACAAGAGTATAGTGGCCCTTGCTTTAACTCTTCTAAATATATTTCTCTTTCTTCGGCAGCTATAGGATCACTAGATGTCTTTGGGTCATCATCATCCATTTCGACATAGGCTACCCTTTCTCTTCGATGAGTCTTAGTTGCTTTAGCTTTTTCACTTTTAAGACGTTCTACATGTCGAACTCTATTGGACAATTGGACCATATCTCTCAGGTATTGGGTATCTAATTTTTTCCTAATAGAATAATCTAGGTCCCTTGCTGCCATTTCGAACAATTCATGCTCAGGCACTTGTGTAAAGCATTTGGATTTGAGCAGTCGAAATCTATTTAGATATTAATCTATTGGCTCGATGAATCTTCTTTTCATGCTAGCCAGTTCTTTCAGACTTATTTTGGTTTGTCCCATGCAAAATTGTTCATGGAACAATCTCTCCAATTGAATCCAATTGTGGATCGAATTGGCTGGGAGGATGGTAAACCAAGTAAAAGCGTTTTTAGTTAGAGAACTTGGGAAGTATTTAATCCCAAGGCTCTCGTTATATGATATTTCCCAAGCTTCTATCAAATATCTCTCTATATGTTCGACAGTGGACTCTGTCGTTTCCCTTGAAACTTAGTGAACTTTGGAACTTTCCACCTGGGGGTAAATCTGTTTGCAAGATATACTCTGACAATCGGGATGTAAAGTTTGGCCTATGAAAGCCAATGTTCATTCTGAAGAAGTGAAAAACACAAGAAGGGGGGGTTGAATTGTAAGACTGAAAATCAATGCAATGAACAAGATATTTTTATCCTGGTTCGTTTGATCTCAAACAACTCTAGTCCACCCGTCAAGGTGATTTCGCCTCTCTCCAACGAGGTCTTAATCCACTATATTCAACTGAATATTACAAACTGCTTTAACAACTGCTAAAGCCTTCTTGATGCAAACCACAACCCGGTTTGTCAAGGAAACACTTTCTTACAAAGAAGATAAATCTAAGTGTGTGAATGTTTTCTACAAAACTGTATCACAACTGTGATGTATACACAACTTTAAGCTTAGAAACTAGATTGCTAAACAATAATTGAGTAAGAGGATATGTAGCGTTTAGCAAACTGAGAGAAGGAAGATTATGATCAGCTTTTAGGCGTGTAAAGAGTTGGAGAGCATTATCCAATTCAATCTTCATAGTCTTGTTTATATAGCATTGAGATTGTTGAATGTTGGAGCAATATTCTTGATTCAATGCTAATAACAAACTTTCCTTATTGAGCAGATCTTGTCTGGAATGAGGCCGTTGGTAATAATTTGCTTTCAATGCACAGTACCGTTGCTTACTTAATGCATGTTCTGGCTTGGCTCATTCTGACTCTGCTTAACTGCTGATGAACTGTTGTTTTATTTATCAGAGTGTTGAGCGCAGTTCTGTTCATCAGGCTTCAGCATACACGTGAGTTAATCTTCTGATTCTGGTATTCTGATATAGCAACTTCTGATGCTGATGTCAAGAACCAAATTTCTGATGCTGATTAGGTGTGATCTTGCTTATACCTATCAGAGTATCTGCAAATCAGAACGTAGTAATTTAGGCAGCAAATAGTTCATACATGAATCATATAAATAATATATCTTTTCACTTTGTTATCATCAAAACTTAAACATAGGGTAGTAGATTCAAACTTTGTTCTAACAATCTCCCCCTTTTTGATGATGACAAAAACTAGATATTTTTAATTGAAAATAACGTGAAAAGGTATCAGAGAGATGTATCAGAGTAAGAGGTTATCAAAGATAAGGGATAAGAGTTGAGAGATACTCCCCCTGAGTTTATTGCTTCCCTTTTTGATTCCAAGAGTTCTTCAGAATCAGATCTTTTTGCCTTTCTTTGAACATCAGAGTATCAGAGTCTTTGACTATCAGAAGCTTTAGATCAGCATATCAGAGCAGAGCTTCAGATCAGCGTGTCAGAGCTTTTCTTGTCAGAGCTTTGCTTTGGGTCAGAGTATCAGAGCGGGTCAGAGTTTCAGAGCTTTAGTCTTCAGGGTATCATGGTGCTTTCTTGTACCTGTAGACTTAAGCAAAACAGAAAACATTTTCAAGTATAATAGGGTTAGAATGTTCGAGAATTTCTGTCTTAGTAATCCGTTATTGTTTAAAATATCATTCTTGTTCTCCCCCTTTTTGTCAGCAATCAAAAAGTGTAGGTGATGTGCTAAAACAATTAAGATCAGAAAAACTTGTCATATTAAAAGGTTCAGAATCAGACAAAACATATTAAAGCAGTACATTAGATAATCAAGGAAAACATGAAAATGACATGAATGAAAAAACTAAGGTTGGGGAGGAAAGCGTGTGAACAGGTTCTCCAGCATGGCTTTGATCTGATCAGCAGTCTCATTCTGCTTGTGTACCATGCTGACAACAATGTCAATCTTGCTATCCTGCACATCCATTCTTTCTTTCATCTTCTGGTCGTTTTCATCCATCCTCTGCTGTAGACGCATGTCATTCAGCTTCAGCTCTTCCAGAGTCTTCTTGTCCAAGGCAGCTTGAGAAACATCAGAAGCAGGGAGCTTCTGAGAGCTTTCTGCAACATCTTCTGTTTGACTTGCTTCAGCTTGAATGGTCTTGTCTTCTTCTGGTTGCACCTTTGACGCTGGCTGTTTCTCAGACCATGGCTCACTATCCAGAAGGAACACGTCTTCTTTCAGCAGCTGACTTCCAACTTCATTCAGCAGCTTGCTGAAGTTCTGTTGTGCCTGCTCATAGTTGATATCCTGCAACTTGAGGGCTTCAGCACGTACCCAAATTCTGAATTGTGACCAGAGTTGGTCAGAGGCAGCTGGGTTAATCATTCCAGGACAGACTTGCTTCAGAGAAGCAATCCACTGCTGCAAACCTGTTTCAAAATTCATAATGCCAGAGCCAACATCTGGTTGTTTTGGTTTTGGTATGGCTATTTTATGTTTCAGATCAGCAAGACGGTCTAAGATTGTTAAGTCTATGAAGGTCCTGCTGGGGTTTTCGGTGGTTTGCTTGGCAGCTGTTTGTTTTGGAGATGGAGTGGGAGAATCAGAAATTATGATTGGACTGTTTGGGGTTTTGGGAGTGTTTGGTGGGGTAGATTCTGGCGAGGATGGCAGCTGGGCCATGGTTACTGTTGTGCCACATGGCAGCTGGATTGCCAGAGGTTGTGGTCCAGAGGATTGAGGTGAATGAGGTTCAGGAGATGGAGGAGATGGAATTTCAGAGTGATGAACCTCAGGTTGAGGTGATGGTGAATGAATTTCTGGTTGAGTAGAGGGAGAAGGAATTGCTGGTTGTGGAGAAGGAGGAGGAATTTTTGGTTGTTCAGGAATAGTTGGTTCTTCTGGAATGGGTGAGAGAGGTTGTTGTTGTTCTGGTTCTTCAGCAGATTGTTGTTGTTCTGGTTGTGGAGGAGGGACAATTTGTGGTTCAGAGTTTGGATTGGAGGAGTGATCAGAAGTGTGTTGATCAATGTCAGACAACACTTTGTCAATTGCTGATGTTGTTGAGATTGTTGGTTTGGGATGTTTGGTTCTGGGTCTTCTGAGTTGTAGTGCCTCAGAAGGGTCATCTTCTGGTTCAGTGTCATCTATTGTTGGGATGGGAATTGGGATTGTATGAGAGGCTGGAGTGGGAATTGATGTTGGAATAGCAGAAGAATTTAAAACAGAAGCAGCAGATAAATTACCTCTTTTCTTGGGTGTCTGTTGGGATGATCCTTCTGAAGTGGCCTTCCTTTTCTTCGTCTTCCTCACAGCAACTTTTGGTTGAGGATGGTCCAGATCTTTAATCTTCAGCTTGGGGTTTGTACCATCAGCCTTGCGAGCGTCCAAGTACCTGAGAACCACAGCTGGTTTAGATTCAATCTCAGAAAATAACGGAAAGTTGGGCAGAGGGACTCTTCTGCTGGTAATGTCAGCAAGAGGAGTAACTCTGGGCTCCTTTCTGATATTTTCTACCAGCTTCATTTTCTTCAGGTTCTTCGCGTTCAGAGGCTTCCCAATTGTTGGTTCAATGGTGTTTAACTCTTGAGCTTCTATCAGATGCTCTATCAGCCTATTCTCTGTCAGAATATCTGATATCAACCTTCCAAAGGGTATCCAATCCCTCTTTGTCCTTTCTTCTTCCCTGGTTTCCTTCACGCTTGTTTTGAGGTGGTTGAACAGAAGATGAGCCAGGTTGATTTTTACCTTCTGACTAATAAAGTAGATCAGAAACTGCTGATCTATATTTATATAATCAGGAGAACTTGTTGGCTTCCTGTGATTAAAACACCCCAGAATTATCTTTGCCCAAACTCTGTGGTGATCCTTTAAATCCTTGATTTTGCTGCTGGGAACCCCATTGGTGAAGATATGTTCTGCAACAACACCAACGTCAGCACATCTTTCAGCCATTTCTATACAGCGGACGCCATCGCCACTGTAACCAATCAGTCTTGCTATGTGATCCTCAGTAATCACAATCTTCTTTCCCATTATGTAGGAGGTGACTTGATGAGTTGCTGAGGTAGCATGGATCCAGAACTCCTTCACTAACATAGGGAATGTTGGTCCAACCAACCTGTCAAAATACCTTTCCCATTTCTGTGCCCTAACTTCTTCTGTTAGGTCAAAACCGTTTTCCTTCAGACTTCCAAAATCAATGATCAATTCAGATAGCACTTCAATATTCTTCACAGGAGTGAGGAGTGTTCTGAATGGCACTTGATACTGTTCAGATGATGCTTTCTTCTGAGAACCTGCAGAAGCACTGCTGGAGGTTGCCATGTTCACACTAAAAGATTTTGAGACGAAAAGCTGAGAAAAAAGGTTTGAGAGAGATGAACACAGAAAAATGCAGAGAATGCTTGAGAAATAGTGAGAAATTGTAAAAGATGAAAATGAGAGGTTAACGTGTATAAATAGGATTCAGAATATTTTGAAATTGTAGACGTTTTTAAGAGAGAGAAATAAAATCATGATTACATTTTAAAAGCATGATTACTTTTATTTAATGCTTGCTGATTTTGGGGGATTTGAGAAAGATACTTAAAAACGGTTACCAGACATGTGTCTCAATGCACCCAATCAGCGTTTTGCCTTCTGAGAAGCGTGCACGCGTTCTGCTTCAGAGATTTGCTGATGATTGGATGACACTTGTTTGATGTAGTGATCAGCACGTCTGTCTTTGAGCTTAGACTCTCAGATCTTTAGACTTGCTTCTGATACAATCTGCATGTTCTATCTTTCTGAAAAGAGATTGATCAGAAGTTCACAAAAAAACAGATATATTCTGAAGGTAAATATATGGAATTAAAACATTTTCACTCTGGGCAGATTTTCATGCTGAGATGTTTCAGAATGAAATTAAACCTATCTTCAGAAAGGGGTTTAATGAAGATATCAGCCCATTGATGGTCTGTATCTATAAATTTTAAATTCAAAATTCCTTTCTGAATATAGTCCCTAATGAAGTGATGTTTTATTTCTATATGCTTAGCTCTAGAATGTAAAATGGGATTCTTACTTAAGCAAATAGCAGAAGTATTATCACAGAGTATAGGAATGTTACTCTCAAAAATCTGGAAGTCTTCAAGCTGACTTTTCATCCAGAGCATCTGTGTGCTACATCCTGCTGCTGCTATGTATTCAGCTTCTGCTGTTGATAGCGCAATTGTTGATTGCCTTTTGCTGGACCAAGAGATCAGGTTTTCTCCTAGAAACTGGCAGCTTCCAGAAGTACTTTTACGTTCCACTCTGTCTCCAGCAAAGTCAGCATCGCAGTAGCCTACTAAACTGTAGTCACTAGATTTTCTATAAAACAAACCCAGATTAGTAGTACCTTTCAGATACTTGAAAATTCGCTTAACAACTGTTAAGTGAGATTCTCTAGGATCTGATTGGAATCTAGCACAGATACATACACTGAATAATATATCAGGTCTTGAAGCAGTCAGATAAAGGAGAGAGCCAATCATACCTCTGTAGACCTTTTGTTCTACCTTATTGCTTACCTCTTCTTTTTCCAGAATGCACGTGGGATGCATTGGAATCTTTGATGGCTTACATTCTGATAGATCAAATTTCTTCAGAAGATCTCTGATGTATTTGCTCTGATGAATGTAAGTTCCCTCTGGAGTTTGATTGATCTGAATTCCTATAAAGAACTTCAGTTCCCCCATGAGGCTCATCTCAAATTCTTCCTGCATACACTTAGCAAATTTTCTTCCAAGAGAAGGATTAGTAGAACCAAAAATAATATCATCAACATAAATTTGACAGACTAAGATGTCATTCTTAACTGATTTACAGAATAGGGTAGTGTCCACCTTCCCTCTGGTGAATTCTTTTTCTAACAGAAAGTTACTTAGTCTTTCATACCAAGCTCTGGGAGCTTGTTTCAGACCATATAGTGACTTCTTTAGTTTGAAAACATATTCTGGATGTTTTGTATTTTCAAAACTAGGGGGTTGGTGCACATAAACCTCTTCTTCTATATATCCATTTAAGAATGCACTCTTGACATCCATCTGATACAGAGTGATGCCTCTATTAACAGCAAATGAAATTAAAAGTATGATAGATTCTAACCTGGCGACTGGAGCAAAGGTTTCTGTATAGTCTATCCCCTCTTGCTGACTATAACCTTGTGCTACCAGTCGTGCCTTGTTTCTGACGACTTCACCTTGTTCATTAAGCTTGTTTCTGAACACCCATCTTGTTCCAATAACGTTGAATCCTTTAGGTATGGGAACCAGATCCCATACGTCATTTCTGGTGAATTGATTCAGCTCTTCTTGCATTGCTAGAATCCACTCGTTGTCCAGAAGTGCTTCATCAATAGAAGAAGGTTCAATCAGAGACACAAGTCCCATGAGAGTTTCTTCAGAGTTTCTGAAGCTTGCTCTGGTTCTGATTGGATCTTCCTTTCTTCCTAGGATAGTTTCTTCTGGATGATCCAAGCTGCTTCTGGGTGGTCTCTTCTGAGGTTGATCAGCAGCTGTTATGGGATTGCTAGCATTGCTCCTTTCAGATGATGAAGGAATGTCTTTGTTGAGAGCTTCTGAGGACTTGTCTTCAGAACCTGTAAATTCAATTTCCATACCTGCAAAAATTTCATTCTGCTTTGACTTTTCAAAGTCAAGCTTATCATCAAAACGAACACTGATTGATTCTTCCATAATCTGTGTTTCTGTATTGTATACTTTGTACCCTCTTGAGCGTTCAGAGTATCCTAACATGATACACTTTTGTGCTTTAGAATCAAACTTGTTCAAATAATTCTTTGTATTTAATATAAAGCAAGTACATCCAAATGGATGAAAATAAGAAATGTTGGGCTTTCTGTTCTTCCACAATTCATATGGAGTCTTTTCCAGAATAGGTCTTATTGAGATTCTATTCTGAATGTAGCACGCTGTGTTTATTGCCTCTGCCCAGAAGATCTTAGCAACATTTGTCTCATTGATCATGGTTCTGGCCATTTCTTGCAATGTTCTGTTCTTTCGTTCTACAACTCCATTTTGTTGGGGAGTTCTAGGACAAGAGAAATCATGCAGAATGCCTCTGTCATTAAAGAATGACTCAAAATTTTTGTTTTCAAATTCTCCACCATGATCACTTCTGACTTTAACGATTCTAAGATTCTTTTCATTCTGAACTTGGTTACAGAAGGAAACAAACACAGAGTGTGACTCGTCCTTGTGTCTTAAGAACTTTACCCATGTCCATCTGCTATAGTCATCTACGATTACTAACCCATACTTCTTGCCACTGACTGAAGCAGTTTTAACTGGTCCAAATAAGTCAATGTGCAGAAGTTCTAATGGCTTAGAGGTAGAAACAACATTTTTAGATTTAAAAGAAGGTTTTGCAAACTTGCCTTTCTGACATGCTTCACACAGAGCATCTGAATTGAACTTCAAATTAGGAAGTCCTCTGACCAGATTGAGTTTGTTAATCTGAGATATTCTTCTCATACTAACATGCCCCAATCTTCTGTGCCAGATCCACTGCTCGTTGTTAATAGACAGAAGACACTTTACCTTCTGACTTTTTAGTTCAGAAAGTTTGATTTTGTAAATGTTGTTTTTCCTCTTACCATTAAACAGGATAGTCCCATCTTTCTGACTAACAGCTTTACATGATTTTTGATTAAAGATTATATCATAACCGTTATCACTTAATTGACTTATGGATAACAGATTATGCATTAATCCATCTACTAGCAGAACATTATTGATAGAGGGAAGATTTCCATTACCTACGGTTCCAGAGCCAATGATCTTTCCCCTCTGATTGCCTCCAAAGCCAACGTGGCCTCCAGGCTTAAGTTCCAGGCTTTGGAACATATGCCTTCTTCCCGTCATGTGTCGCGAGCAGCCAGAGTCCAGGTACCATGACTGGTGTTTCTGACTTGCTGCTAAAGATATCTGCAACATGTATTATTTTATCCTTAGGTACCCATATTTTCTTGGGTCCTGATTGGTTAGCATTACCAAAATTCTGATTGAATTTTGGTTTCACAAAATAGTTACTACTAGTGTATTTGATATCGTGTGTGTGACCATACACAAAGTGTGAATTCAGAGGAGTGCGTTTGATAATTAAATCCATGGCATTCTTTGGTGTAGGAGCCTTACCCTTGTATCATATTCCCTTCCTGCCATTTCTGCTAACCCCATAGATCATTGAAGCCATTTTGCTTCTATCTATGCTTTTAGCAAGGAACTTCTGGAAACTGTGATCATACTCCTTGATGATCTCATCAGCGTTGCTGGGAGTTTCAGAAATTGGTTCCTTCTGAGAGTTTTGTAAAGTATTTTCTAATTTTTAAATTTTAATTCTCAGCTCAGAATTCTCCAATTTAAGACTCTCAGTCTTATTAGAGTCAGATTCAAGATTCCTTTTCAGGTCTCTGAATTTCACTCTAATCTGCTGATATCTTTCCAGGATTTCATTAAGGCTTTCAGCAAGTTCAGCCTTGGTGAAGTTAACAGCAAAGTTAGGAAATACCTCTTCAATATCTGATTCTGAGTCTGATTCAGAAGCTTCACTATCTTCTGAAATGTTAGCCATGAGAGCTATGTTTGCCCTCTCATCATCTGATTCTGAGTCAGCTTCAGACGAGTCAGAATCATCCCATGTAGCCATGAGACTTTTCTTCTTTTCTCTTCCAAACTTCTTTTTGGGCTTTTCCCTCTGAAGCTTTGGGCAGTCACTTTTGTAGTGTCCTTGCTCATTGCACTCATAGCAGATGATGTCCTTGGTGTTTGGCTTTCTGCTTCCTGAGGAGCCTTCAGATCTTCTGTATTCAGAGGAAGAATTTGTCCTTCTGTATCTGGAAGAAGACTCGTTCTGATCAGATCTTCTTGTATTTCTGAACTTCTTTTGCCTCTGCTTCCACAGTTGATTTACTCTTCTGGAAAGGAGGGAGAGTTCGTCTTCTTCTGATGAGGATCCATCAGAGGTTTCTTCAACTGCCTGCAAAACTTTAGACTCAAATTTTTTGTTAGATTTCAATGCTAAAGGCTTACCTTGCTTTTGAGGCTCGTCAGCTTCTAGCTCTATCTCATGACTTCTGAGGGAGCTTATAAGTTCCTCCAGAGTAATTTTGTTGAGATCTTTTGCTAGCTTCAGTGCTGTAACCATTGGTCTCCACTGCTTGGGTAAACTTCTGATGATTTTCTTGACATGGTCAGCAGTAGAGTATCCTTTGTCCAGAACCTTGAGACCAGCAACCAGAATCTGGAATCTTGAGAACATAGTTTCAATGGATTCTGATTCTTCCATTTTGAACGCCTCATACTTCTGAATGAGCGCCAGAGCTTTAGTTTCTTTGACCTGAACGTTGCCCTCATGCGTCATTCTGAGTGAGTCAAAAATGTTCTTTGCTGTGTCTCTGTTGGAGATCTTTTCATATTCAGTATAGGAGATGGCGCTGAGAAGGATGGTTCTGGCCTTGTGGTGATTCTTGAAGTCACACTTTTGTTGGTCAGTCATTGTTTTTCTATCAACCTTCTGACCGCTTACATTCACAGGGTGCGTGTATCCATCTGTCACCATATCCCACAGATCAACATCATGTGCCAGAAAGAAGCTTTCAATTCTGTCTTTCCAGTAATCAAAGTTCTCTCCATCAAAGACTGGAGGTTTGCCGTTGAATCTGTCTCTGTCTTCATTGTTGTCATTGCTGGTGTGAGAATAGTTTCCTGCCATAGTGTTTTTCTGACGCTGGATCTTGTACTGACACGGTTAAGTGTTTTAGCTCAGAACCAGGCGCTCTGATGCCAATTGAAGAAGTGAAAAACACAAGAAGGGGGGGTTGAATTGTAAAACTAAAAATCAATGCAATGAACAAGATATTTTTATCCTGGTTCGTTTGATCTCAAACTACTCCAGTCCACCCGTCAAGGTGATTTCGCCTCTCTCCAACGAGGTCTTAATCCACTATATTCAACTGAATATTACAAACTGCTTTAACAACTGCTAAAGCCTTCTTGATGCAAACCACAACCCGGTTTGTCAAGGAAACACTTTCTTACAAAGAAGATAAATCTAAGTGTGTGAATGTTTTCTACAAAACTGTATCACAACTGTGATGTATACACAACTTTAAGCTTAGAAACTAGATTGCTAAACAATAATTGAGTAAGAGGATATGTAGCGTTTATCAAACTGAGAGAAGGAA
Source organism: Vicia faba (assembly GCA_948472305.1). NCBI lineage: Eukaryota > Viridiplantae > Streptophyta > Magnoliopsida > Fabales > Fabaceae > Vicia > Vicia faba. Next base: position 1,487,348,939 of record OX451739.1, read on the forward strand.
GATTATGATCAGCTTTTAGGCGTGTAAAGAGTTGGAGAGCATTAGCCAATTCAATCTTCATAGTCTTGTTTATATAGCATTGAGATTGTTGAACGTTGGAGCAATATTCTTGATTCAATGCTAATAACAAACTTTCCTTATTGAGCAGATCTTGTCTAGAATGAGGCCGTTGGTAATAATTTGCTTTCAATGCACAGTACCGTTGCTTACTTAATGCATGTTCTGGCTTGGCTCATTCTGACTCTGCTTAACTGCTGATGAACTGTTGTTTTATTTATCAGAGTGTTGAGCGCAGTTCTGTTCATCAAGCTTCAGCATACACGTGAGTTAATCTTCTGATTCTGGTATTCTGATATAGCAACTTCTGATGCTGATGTCAAGAACCAAATTTCTGATGCTGATTAGGTGTGATCTTGCTTATACCTATCAGAGTATCTGCAAATCAGAACGTAGTAATTTAGGCAGCAAATAGTTCATACATGAATCATATAAATAATATATCTTTTCACTTTGTTATCATCAAAACTTAAACATAGGGTAGTAGATTCAAACTTTGTTCTAACACATTCCATTTTGTATCATGATTCTTTTAATCATGGCTGTCAGATTATTATTTGTTTCATAGTTATGGTGTCGAACCTGCTGTATCAGTTCGTCAGCATTTTGGTTTCTATTTACCACCATTACACCTTGATCGCCATCTCTAGGGATTTGTGGGGGAAATTTGGGTATTTCGACCCTAGGTTATTCGATTTCCACTCTGTGGTTCCTCCTATCTAGCTGTGGATTTTGGTTAATGGTTACATCTTCTTCTAAGACAATACCTTGATTCTCTCTTATTGGTGCTCTTTGGGGTTGTCGAAAAGGTTGGGGAACCCCAAAAAGTTCAGCCATGCACGTCATTTGCGCTGATATTTGTTGGTTAGACTGGGTGGTGTTTTGTATTAGAGGGTTCAACACTGTACTCAGAGTTCGGGCCAACATTTGTACCATATCATGGTTGCTTTCATCCATCTATTGCCTCAAAATTGCTGTGGAAGCATTTGCGAGGCTTGGTATTGCATGGGATGCCCCTCCTAAGAGTTAGTTTCTACCCAAATTTGCCATACCAGTTCCAGATCTCTGTAATAGCGAAGACGCACTTACCAAAGGTTCTAAAAATGTAGACGCATCGTTTATAAGACTAGCCATTTCAGTAGTTGGCATGACATAAGGCTGGTCTCGACCCATCCAGGCTGTCGAAAATCCTGGGGGAACGTATGGTCGAGATCCTGGATTCACCCTTGGTGGGGGTGTTCCTGATGGACCTCTGGGTGCATACGAAAGTATTGGTCCTGTTTGAGTTGCTGTTAATGTTGGTGTCGAACCAACGATAGACGATATAGTTTCACTAAAGGTTGGTATAACCACTGTTACCATAGTAATTGGTGGAGGTATTTCTTCATTATTTGGCTGATTAGCCATTTCACTTTCACTATTTCTACTTCTAGGTGTACACTCGTTGGTGATTAATTTGCCACTTCTTAATAGCATACAAGACTTTGTAAAAGAAAGGAAATTATACAAAGCATTTATGTTAATATAAACAAGAAACACAAAAATAAAAATTAGCAAGGTCCCACCGGGTGTGCCAATTTTTTCCCATGTTTTTCGATAAACAACCGCTGATCTTCTAAAAAAGGGTAATTTTTTGGTTACTCGCATGATCGATCAGTTTGATCCTAAGACATATGCTAATTTTTAACGTTGTTTGGACATAAATGCTAATATAAATAAAGAACGCACGTTCAACCGAGAAAGGTTGAGGTTTGAGATGAGTTTGAGTGTAGAAAGTAAATAGAAAAGGGGTTGGGAAGAGTTTAAGTGCAGGAATATGATAAAAAAGTACAAGTAAAGTGCAAGGGAAAATAGATGTTCGCAAGCAAGATAAAAAGGTAGGGAATGTAAAGAGAAATGTAAAAGACTTTGATTATAAAATGTGGTATTTCAAACGTACATTTTCAGTATTCTTTCTCACGCAGCGGGTAATCGAATAGTATTGAATGACTTGTACAGTTAGTTGAACACACGGAAATCTACATAAACTTCCTATATTTATATTAAAAACTAGGTAACCGTCGAGGAGTTGCTTTGCTCTAGGATGAAGACAAGTATCTTCTGCATGTGCTTTGATCTCTAGCTTCATGCCACGTTACTTTTCTCAACTGCTAAGCGAACTGCTTTTCCCTCCTTTTTTCAGATTCAAAATCACCTGTTGCTGATACGAGGATTCTTTTTAGTCGAAGGCCTTGGAACCCTTTCAGCCGAAGGCCGCAAGAACCTTCTGGTCGAAGATTAATTTTAACTCAGAAGTCTCTCTAAGTATTTTTCCAATTTGTCGAAGTATTTCCAGCTTAGATTTGTTCCATCTATTTTTGGCGCATAAGGCCAATTTGTTGTGGGTGTCGAATTTAAGAGCTAACAAGGGGGTAAATAATCATTTGCACATTAGTAATGTAAAATGAATAACTAACAAATAAAGTAAGTTATTCCATAATTGAGAGTTGTCGATAATTGGTAGTTACAATTAGGGGTGGTAAAACAGTCCCGGTTGATCAAACATATCCATTTTGTTCATATTTTTTTGTAGAGCAAGTCAAAATTTTAAGCTTGCACCCTTTAATGTGTCTGCCCTACCCACCTTTTTTATTTTATTTTATGCGAGCGCTGACTTTTACATACAATTTTTAGGATTAGAAGGTTCAATGTCCTAGGGTCTATCCTACCTCGTCCTCACTTTTTTTTTTGCGGAATAAATCAAAGTTTTAAGTCCACATTCTCAAATATGCTCTCTCTCTTCTACTTCATTTTTTATGATTTTTCACAAAACAAATTTAAACGGGACAAACATACTCGTTTGTCAGCCTAATTAAAACCTTCTTTCACAAGTCTTTTATCCCGCATTGTGAGTGTTAGTGCACCTCTATAACAGTTTTAGAAACAATAAAAAATAATTAACAAAATTGTAAATCAAAATCTACATTATCATTCTCTCTACTCTAATAACTAACAATGAATTTTTTTCTTTATTTAATTACCTTAACCAACTTCATAAGAATTATGAAAGAGTGATATTTTGAGATGGGGAAATTAATAGTTAGAGTTAAGTTAGAATTTTAATATATTAATTCAAGGATGATTCTATTTGCAAATCTCTATTTTTTGAAAACTCACCCAATACTTTATTTTTGTCTCTCTTTCTTACCACATCACCAATATTTGACAATATATCAAACTATTCTCCCATAAGATGTTTGGTTGTCAAAAGATAATTTTCTATTAATTATGTATTAATATTCTTGAAAAAGAAAAACTAAGTCATGAGATTGGGGTTGGTTCTAGACATCTATCTGACCAGTCCCGACATTTGTGCTTACTACTATCTCTAACACACACATCAACTATACTCTATATCTATACATTTCATTTCTCAACAAAACTTCATCAAAGATAGTGCCCCATGAACTCCCACAAACAAACCCTTTTCAGTTATGACCCTCAAATATGGAAACAAGATCATAGAACACAAAACAATATCATAGGTGCATCATCATCATCTTCAAATAACTCTTCATCTTTGCCTAATTTCCATGGTAGCAGAAACTACAACAAACTGCTTGAGGATGACGATCTAGTCTCTACTGTAATACCTGCTGTTACGGTTGTGTTGGAGGGCCGTTCGATCTGCCAACGCATAAGTCTTCATAACCATGATAGCTACCAAAGTCTCGCCATGGCTCTACGGCAGATGTTTGTGGATTGCACCGACGAGGACGGCAGCGGTGGTCATCATCGTCTTGATCTGTCTAATGCCATTCCTGGTCATGTTATTGCCTATGAAGACATGGAAAATGATCTTCTTCTTGCTGGTGATCTTGCCTGGAAGTAAGGATCTCTTAATTTTATTTGTTAATTAATTATCATCTATGAAGCACAGACATTAGAAACACAAACACTAATATACTGACACTACACTGACACATCTATTTTTTCCATAAGCCTTGATGCTACCAAGATTATTGTACTATGATGGTTAATTATGTATTTGTGTTTTATGTTAATAGAGATTTTGTACGTGTGGCAAAGAGAATTCGGGTACTTCCGGCGAAGGGAAACTCAAGGAAAAGAAGTATAAGCTAGCTTCAAGATCAATACTGAAACATGGCTAATCGTGATTTGTACTTTGTTAATTAATTATTATGAGTTAATTAATCCAATTGAAAGTACACGTAAAGTTGTGTTTTGTATGAATAAAATGTCGCGTTTTCCCATTTGCAGTACATGGTTTCTTTGATTATTTGTTCTTTATTATTTACTATTATAAAAATACTAAGAATAAGGTGAATTAAAACTTCAGCACAAGGGTGAGTTTTCTAGGTGATTTATTATTTTTACTTCAGCACAAAGATTCTATTTATAGAATCGCTCCCGTTGGATGCAAGATAAACAAGTAATTTAAGTATATTATATTTTACGGTGTTTCGTATTTCACTTAAATATATGGTATCTTGAATCTTATAATATTTTGTATTCTACTTAACCTCATTATACCTTAAGGTATTTTGTAATTCACTTAAGCTCACTATATTTTACGGTGTACCATAACTCACTTAAGTATAGTCTACCTTATAGTGTATCACATATTTCTGTAATTAATGTTAGTGCTTCACAAGATTGCATAATCGAATAAACTTCACTTATTCATTTATCTCTCAATGATTTGTCTTTATGTATGTGCCCCTGTAGATTCTCGTGACATTAGCAATTATACTAAACCCCATATTTGTTATAGTAATTAGTCAACAACTTAAACCTTCACTTTGGGTATCATTGAGACTAAGCTATTGGATTGACTTGACTCGCACAGATGAAAATAAAAAATCGTCACCGCGCTTTATTGTTTCCAAAGGAATGAGAAAAGAGCGAATAACCCAAAAAGAGAGGGAGAGAATCTAAGTTCGGGGGTTGGTTATGCAAAGGGAATGTATTAGCACCCCTAAACATTTACGGTACTCCGCATGAACCTCTTTGAAAATTTATGTATTTTGGCTATAAATGTTGTATATAATAGATTGTGGGGATGGGAAAAGAAATATATTTTTTATGATATTTTCACTTGCCGCGGTTGCGAATCTTTAGTGTCTACGTACCACCTTCTGTGCAATAGGGGATCAGGGTACTCGTAGTTCGCCTTTTAAATTTTTAAAACACAAGTGTGTTGGTTAATTTTAAGAGACGGGACATTGTCGTCTTATCCGAGTGGAAGAACATACTTACTACCCACGATTAGGAGAAAGGGGAATTTGCGTCATCTCAAAGTGGAGGATATAGCTTGGATTTTAAAATCAACAAAGTCTCACTCAACACCCAAGTGAAAAATATCTCACTTCACTACATATCCTAAAAGTATAGTAGCTCGCATCACTACAAGAATTGACAAGAGTCTAATGTTTTGAGAAAAAATTTAAGGTAAAAAAATCAAAGTGGCAAAATGGTTTGAATGATATTGATTGACTTTTAGTCTTCTCACAAAAATGTCAAAGTATTGTTAAATTGTTTAAAGTTTGATTAAGAAAATATTTTTGAAAATACATGGTTTTTAGATTTGAGTTGGGGTAAATTTTAATTAGGAGGACTCACCATGATTTTTTATCGTATGCCTACGTATCCTCTTATGAGGAATCAGAGTCCCAATTCGTAGTTCATATGAGGTTAGTGTTTTTTAGGGATTTGAAAACATATTTTGAATCACCTCGCACTTTGGTCAGGAGTGGTGATTACGGAGATTTTGATTAAATGCGCGGTAAGTCAAAATCCGTTTGAAACCCGTTTGCAAAAACAGTTGATTAGCTTAGTTGATTGCGAAAAATAGTTTGTTGTTTATTGCGTGTTTTTTAATCATATTAATTGTGAAAATATCTTGATTAATGCATGATTAGAAAAAGATTTAATGCAAATAATATATAAAATAATATATGCAATTTTGATATAAAAATAATTTAAATGATATAATAAATAATAATATAATTATTAATAAATAATAATGATATAAAAATATACAAAATATTAATAAACTTTAACATTACCAATAATAATAAAATATTAAAATATAAGTAAATAAAAAAAGAAAATGGAATTATATATAAAAAATAATAATTAATTTCAAAGGGGGTACAATTTGTATTAATAAGTAAAAATGAATGGGGTGTTAAAAGTAACCTGACTGGGCCCAAGTAAGAATTCAGACATGGGGGGGGGGGGGGGGGGTAAGCCATTTGGTGTTCTATCAAATAAGGCAAAGGGGTGGTGATAAAATTAATTGGGCTTAGGCCCAGTATATGTTTGGGAGTCCGGTTGGATCAAGTGTGGCGAGGGAGTACGGATTTATCAAGCGACTTGGCCTAGCGGTCGTCTGATGCGTATCTAGTGAATGAGATTGAGGGAACATAATAACTATTATGTGCAAGCGCGCATTGGATTTGGACGCATTATAAGATTTTGTTTTTTGCATTTTTTGTTTTATCTTTCACTTACAGTAATCTCTTTCTCTCTCGCATGAACAAAACCCTACCCTTTTCTTCCTGCGTCGCAAACCCTTCTTCCTTCTAACCCTAACTCCCCTCTACTGTCGGTGGCGACCCATATTTCCACAATCCAATTGTGAATCAAAACCCCGCAACCTAGAAACAACATCAAAATACAAGCTAAGCTTATACCTCTTGGCGTTTTTTCGAATCCTTGCGCGGCTTGGAAACTGTTGCTACCGACCCTTCTTCTTCTTTTTGTGCACAGTTCCAGCGATAATTGAAGAGGGTGGTGGATGGTTCAACAACGGCTACGAGCTTCTACGATTAGGGTTTCGGAGATCGAAACCCCAATCGCATCAACCTTCGGTTCTCTTCAACGATCTACAATAGGTATTTGTTCTTTGTCCTTGAATTCCTCTGCCTCTGTCTTGAACTCTCCAGCTACTGTATTCTGATTGTCTTCTTTTTCTCGTCTCTGTCCCAAGTCTTCTCCCCATTTCTGCTCTCTGTTATTTGTATATATAGGGTTCAATATTTTAGGGCTTTAGAATTTTCGTTACAGATTTGATTATGTTTTTGTAATTGATTGTAATTGATTCTAAAAAACTGTAATTGATACTGTAATGGATTGGCTTATTTAAGATTTGTTAATTTGATTTTGGATTGATTATGTTGCATAGTTTTTACTGTAATGGAGATTTTATTTTGTAAAAAGGGATCTTAGATTTGCTGATTTGATAATATCTGTAATATACTGGATTGGATATTGTAATATGTTAATTGAAGATTTGATTTTGTTTATTGCTGATTTTCTGGATTTTTCAAATTACTAGTGATTTCTACAGTAGCTGAAAATGCAAAAAATCGTGCATGAATTTAGTTTAATGGGCACAAAATATGTTATTAAGAATTGGGTCAGCATCTGTATTGGGCCCGCATGTTATTATTTTACACATCAAAAACAATTTTTTTAATTCAATTGGGCCTTCAATATATTACTATCTTTTTTATTGCAACACCATTATCCCTTTTTTTGGATATGGTACTGGGCCTCACACGCTGTTTCCTTTTACCAACATGTAAAATACTTAATAAACTATAATAAAGTAATCATGCTGTTTTGAAAACTGTAAAAAGAATCTCTTAACAATGATAAATGGGCTAGCTTTAATGATATGAATTGGGCCTAACAGTAATAGTTTATAATCAGTAAAACAAATAGAATGATTTTCAAAAATGGATCAAATGGGTTTTCTAAAGAAACTTAACGGGCTTAGTTAATTTGATAAGCACACCCCTTTTGCTAACAGCAATAATCTCTAAATGGACTTTTTAATATATTTAATAATTATTATTGAAATAGTTTTTGCACCTTCAAATCACATGGGCCAATGGCTAACATGCTTCGCAGATGGGTTTACGGATACACGAGTCTTTATGATTTAGAAAACCTCGTTTTCCTGAATTAAAATATACTCTGTAGTCTTGGATAGAGATGGGCCATCAGATACTGTTGTACCATATTTAATTAAATATTTCTTCTATTTAAATCTTGAAAAATAAAATCAATCGAGATAGGACAAATTTGGGGTACGACACAGTTCAAGTTTAAAAACAAGAAGAGTTTTCAAAAGGATGGAGAAGATTTTTGAAATTAAAGAAGATGGGAGGAGATGAAGGGATTATCCTAAAGCATAAGGTAAAAGCTAAGGAAAAGAACCGTCTAACCAATAAGAAGCCAACACTTGACACAATGAGTTAAAGTAGAATTCCCATCCTTTGGACTTGAAACCAAACAAAGATAATAAACCTCTTAAGAAAATCAAGATTCAATTGCATTAAGTCTTCACAAAAATTGAACAGAGTAATGGTTGTATACAGATGAATTCCTGATCACAAACAAAGCATGTAATCATAATAACATGCACACAAAGAAAACAAACAACCCAATGTCTTAGGGTAAACCCCAAGAGCTCCAGACAAAATAACAATTGAGGTCACAGGGTCTCATGGTAGGTTAAGGTCTCTAATCTTAAGTCCAAGAAGTCCATCACTCTAAAGTGTCAAGGATAATAACTAAGTAGTTCAAGTAACAATAAAGTTTTTTATTGTTCAAGTTGATTATTAGGTATCTTCAAAAAAGGAATGAAGAGCTCAAGAGAGCAAAATAAAAATGATATAAAAGTAAATGCTCAAGTGAGCAAAGATGAAAATAGCATGAAATGTAAATGCTAAAATAAATGTGCTTAAAGTAAAAGCATAAAGTAAAAGCACAAAATAAAGTCTATTGTTAGAAATTAGAGGTTAGTTGAATGACCATCTTGAAAATTGCATTTGAAACTCATTAGAGGATTGATAAAACTAAAGCCTCTCAAAAACTAGTTTCATCTGCTTTATGTCAAGTATATCATTCATTTAAAATTCTCAAGGCAACCATAAATGATCAACGATGTTTAAGTGATTCACTTTGACCAAAGCTTGTGAAGATTCATTAGAGGATTGATAAGACCAAAGCCTCCTAACAATGAATCTCAAATTTATTGGCTCAAAGGATTTAAATTAACATACTTGTGCTTACAAGCATGGGTTTGGGCCACGAATGATCATTTCTCGAATTGGGACAAAATTTAGGGCTATGTTAAGCAATCTTAAGTGGACTTATATAGAAGTCGCACCTATTTTGAGGTCGGTCAATAGCAATTTAGGTGTCATATGTTTGGAGTGATGATTTGTAGATTATCCTCTAATAACATTTAGCACAAAAAGAAGAGGATGAGATGAAGAGGGGAGGGGTAATATTTGAAATAAAAATTTAATCAAACTATCATTAATATCATTCATCCATTTTTCTGGAGTTAAACTCAACACCCAAAATCCAATGATGTTAATGAATTCCATGGTCAAAACTCAAAATAGTCAGAATATGTACAAAAATAAAATAGTATTTAAAATAAAAGAAAAAAGGTTTTTTTAAATGGTTTTTTAATATGGAAATAAGGGGGAAAATAGCAACTATATTCAAAACACTCAAGAAAAATTAAGTGAGACCATAGAAAAATCAGAAATGAACTCAAATATTTTTATGAATTTTTTGATAATTTTTTAAAGTTAGAAACTATTTTTAAAATAATTTAAATTTCTCAAATAAGTGGGGAAAAAAGATCAGAAATAGTAAAAGTTAGAATAAAATTAAAAAAAAATTTAAAAAATCAAACAATGAAAATGATTTTTATAAAAAGTTTCAGAATTTAAAAATGTCAGAAAATATTTTTTAAACAATTAAAATAAAGCAAACAAAGCAAAAATTATGAAAAATATCAAACCTTAAAATAAATATATGAAAAAATATTCACAAAGTCAGAAATAATTCAAAGTATTTTTGTATATATTTTTTTATAATTTTTGGATAAAAATAAAAGAGTTATGAATTTTTTGAAATTTAAACAAATTTTATAAAAAAAAATAAATCAGAAATAATGTGAGGCGTTGGATCCAATTCACTAAAACACGCTGGCACATTAAGTGGCTCGAAAATGAAGATGTATGGTAATGTCTGGTCAACAAACACGCACTGAAGTCACAAAAGGAATGCCAATCACAACATATCAATTGTCACGCTTTCATTGGTTGAAGATGCCAAGTAGGTCATCTTCAACCTCTAGCTACCCTGCAACTAGGGCGCAATCATAATCCTTAAATCTTTAAATTTAGACGCCCATAGTGGTATCATTAGACGCTTCTCTTCAAGACGATCACAACCATATCCCCGTGCCAAATTCATATAAAACACAAGTTACTCGATTTGAAAAAGATCAGAGATGTTTTAAAATATTTGAAATCGAAAGCAGAAGTATCAAACGCGTTGATTCACAAAAATTGAGTTAATAGCAAGCATCAGTGATCATCGTAGACCATTCCAGTAATTTAAGTTAGAAGATTTGATGCCTTAAACTACCTGAACAAAGTCAGATGAAGTTTCTCTGTAAATGGACTTGGCTAGCACGATTTTGGGCACCTCAAGGCTTGATTCTTCTTCTTCTATCTTCATGGAAGTTCAAGGATTAAAGATCAATGAAGAAATTGAATTGAGAAGTGAAGAAAATAGGAATTCGAAATCTCAGAAAAAGGGTGTAATTAAGGGAGTTTGACAAAGTGATTTTGGCTCTTCAAGCTTTAGAAAATGAATGAGGTATGGCCCTCTATTTATAGGGAAACAAGTGGGATGCTCAAGCGTGTGGAATAATGAAATTTGGATGGAATTCGTGTGAACCTGATACATGAGGAGTGTGTGACCTGTTTAGCATCAAAACTCACTCAATCCTTGTGTTTCAAGGCTCTAATCCACTTTGGAAAGTTGGTTAAACGTGTTTATACCAAAAACACGTGCTAATTTGATGTTTAGAAGCCACAACATGAATTTCAAATTTTGACTTGAAGTGAAACTTTAGTTTCAAGGTACCATTTTTGAATTAATGGCATTCACAGCTAAGGAGTATTAGGGCATGATTATTGAAGCTTTAGAAAGATGAGATCACAAGATTTACAATTTGAAAATAATTGGAATTAATGGATGTTTGAGCTAAGAGTTGTGATGAGTCAAAGTTGAGAAAAAGATGTTGACTTTTATACTTAGAAACATTTCAAGTTTTCTCTTCAAAAATGACTTGTAATTTTTTGAGCTTAAACAAGACATTCCTCCAAAATTGAGCTTTAATAATTGATGCTAGCTTGAAATAGACTTCCTAAAGAGAATTGTGAAACTTGAATCACTCAAAAACACCAAGTATTGAAAAAATTATGGTCTTGCAAAATTGGTGAAAATTCATGAGATGACCTATAATCTTTTGCATCCTTAGGACATTTTCCATCCATTTTCAAGCTTTTCACATGAAATAAGAGTTGAATTTCACATCCTTAGGATTATTGTGGAAAAATAATGGGCTCAAGGAGATAAAAATTTACCAAGTTATTATCTTTTGAAGTCACATAAGGGAATTCGATGGCTTATCTAGAGGACTTGTAATCTTCCTTCATCATTAGGTATCTTCCACACAAAAGTTTCTTGAAACTTTTGAAGTGATTTGTTGATAACCATTTAAAGAGAATTGATTTTGGAATCACTCAAAAATACCAAAATATGAGAAAGATATGGCCTTTAGAAGTTCAAAACCCTAGCTCCTAGAGCAACAAAATGCCTTGGAAAACCTTTTTCAATTTTGACAATCCTTCTTGCACAAATACTTTTTTCATGTAAATAGAAGTTGTTAAGGATGATAATGAGGAAGCATAGCAACTATAACCACTTATAAATATTGAGAACTGAGGGATATATGCACTTTTGATCAAGAAATCAAAAACTTGTCCAATTAGGTCAAACTTCTTCCATCAACCCTTATATCCTTGAACTATATTTGACAACTTAAGGTATGATGGATAATAATAGACTTTGTCATGATATTACTTCAAAGCATATTCAATGATGAAGCTTGAATCTTAATGAATCTTTATTGAAGAAGGCATGAGAATAAACTCATGAACCTATAGATCAACTTGATGGAATGTGTTGTGCTTTCACCTATAATATCATCAATTAGGCCAAAAATTCATTGTTTTTATTTGTTAAAAGTTAATCAATACAAAATATAGATGATCATAAAATACAGATCAAGGTGCTTGGTGATTCCCCATTAGCAAAGCTAAAGATAAGGAGAAGAACCAAACCCTAGTGTGATATTGTTATGATTGAGTTGATATGATATGATATGATAAAGGAATCTTAGGGAAAAAAATTGGGGTACAACATTATCAAGATGTCGTTGATGAACACAACCACAAACTGATCTATATAAGGATGGAAAATCATATTCATATACTCTATGAAAACACTTAACACATTAGACACTCCAAACGAAAATGTTGTATACTCACAATGATTGTACCTCTTTCTGAATAGAGGCTTCAAAATCTTTGTTTTCAAATTCTCCACCATGATCACTTCTGACTCTGACTAGTTTGCAACTCTATTTCTTTTGCACTTGGGAGTAGAAAGAAGCAAACACATAATGTCACTCATCCTTGTGTATTAAGAATTTTACCCATATCCATTTGTTGTAATCATCAACGATGAGTAGTTCATATTTCTTTCCATTGACAGAAGAAGTTTTCAATGGTCCAAACAAATCAATGTGAAGAAGTTGTAATGGCCTATAGGTAGAAACAACCTTTTTAGCTTTAAAAGATGTTTCAGAAAATTTCCCTTTCCGACATGCTTCATAAAGAGCATCTGAAGAATACTTCAAATTGGGCAAGCCTCTGACTAATCCAAGCTTATTTAGTTAAGATATTTTTCTCAAGCTAACATGGCCCAGACGTCTGTTCCAGACCCACTGCTCTTCGTTGACAGATAGAAGACATTTTACATTCTTATTTTTCAAATCCGACAACCTTATTTTTAAAATGTTATTCTTCCTCTTACCATTAAACTGAGCTGAGATATCCTTCTAACTTATAGCCTTACAGGATGTTTGATTAAAGATGGCATCATAACCATTGTCACTAAGTTGACTGATTGTTAATAAGTTATGCATCAAACCCTGAACTAAAAGAACATTATTAATATAAGGAAGTTTACCATTACCAACAGTTCCAAAGCCAATGATCTTTCCTTTCTGATTTAAGTTCCAAATCTTGGAACATACGCCTTTCGCCCGTCATGTGTCGCGAGCATCCACCTTCCAGGTACCACAGCTGGTGTCTCAGTGGATCCATTAAGGATATCTGCATCATAGATGATCTCATCCTTAGGCACCCATTTTCTAGGTCCTTTCTTGTTAGCAGTCCCAGAGGTTCTAACACCTTTGGATTCTTGTGCAACCGGATAATCAAATGGAATTCGTGCATGATATTTGGGCTTAGAAGTTTCCTTATGTGTCTGTGGTTGTGTTTCAATAGAATCAAAACCTTCTTATTTAGAACATTTTGGTTTCGTACCAGTAAGTACAAAATGTTCAGAAAGAGGTTTTGGTTTGACAATCAGAGTCTCATCAATTATTTTTTATGGTCTTAAGTATCCCAAGCCTCTCCTTCCATTTCTACTAACGTCGTAGATCATTGAAGCCATCTTGCTTCTATTTATGTCTTTAGCTAAGAAGTGCTAAAAATCTCTATCATATCTGATTACTTCATCAGTAATAGATGTGCTAGAAGTGATATCTTCTTCAAATTTCGAGACTTTACTTTGAAGAGCAAGATTTGATTTTTCTAAGGCAGATATCTTTTCATTTAAATCAAAACAGCTTTGCTCACTCTTAGTAAAATTATTATAAGTAACTACAAAAATATTTTTCAGAGTTTTGTGTTTACCTAGAAGAAGTTTATATCTTTTCATCATTTTTGATAAACAAGACTAAAGTTCAGTACGAGAGAGAGAAGAAAGTACCCATGTTTCGTCGTCAGAGTCTGACTCATCACCAATTGTCATCTCACACTCTGATATAACTTCATTGTACTTGTTTTGTCCATGAGTGCCACGTTAGCATATTCTTCATTAGAATCTTCCTCTTCTGACTCTGAATTATCACATGTTTCCATGAGACCCTTCTTAGCTTTGAAAAACTTCTTCGGTTTCTTGTGTTTTTCGAGCTTTGGACATTCATTCTTGTATTATCCAGGCTCTTTGCACTCATAACACGTAACTTCTTTTCCAAAAGCTTTCTTCTGACCAGATGTAGATTCATATCTACCTTTTTTTCTTCTTGGTCTTCTGAACTTGCTCTGTCTATGTTTCCAGAGCTTGTTTATCCTTCTGGATATTAGAGAAAGTTCATCTTCATTTGAATCTTCTGCTGATTCATCTTCAGCTTGAAAAGGATTTGTCTTTTTAGACTTACACTTCATAGCCACAAATTTACCTCTTCTCTGAGGTTTATCTTCTTGAAGTTCAATCTCATGACTTCTTAAAGAATTGATTAGCTCCTCAAGAATAGTATTGTTTAATACCTTGGACAACTTCAAGGCAGTTACCATCAGTCTCCATTTCTTAGGAAGACTTCTAATAATTTTCTTGACATGTTCTATAATAGAATATCCTTTTTTTAGAACCTTGGGTCCTGCAACAAGCGTCTAGAATCTTGAAAACATAGTTTCATAGATTCATCTTCTTCCATTCTAAAGGCTTCATATTTATGGATTAGGGCCAGAGCCTTTGTCTCCTTAACTTGAGTGTTTCCTTCATGAGTCATCTGAAGAGAATAAAAAAAGACTTTTCAGTCTCTCTATCTTTGATCTTCTCATACTCATTGTAAGAAATAACGCTTAACATAATTGTTCTAGCTTTGTAGTGGTTCTTGTAAGTCTTTTTCTAAGCATATATCATTGCACTCTTTGCAATATTTTTACCTTCACCATCTATTGGATAATGGTAGCCATCAACTACCAGATCCCATAGATCTAAGTCATATCCCAGAAAATAACTTTCCATTTTGTCCTTCCAATAGTCCAACTTTTCTCTGTCAAAGATAGGAGGTTTTACACTATATTGGTCTTTATCCTTATCATTATTATCAAAAGTGACAGTGTTGTTATTAGCATTGTTAGCCGTCATTGTTTTTCACACAGTCTGGATCAGTACTTAACACTATTAAGTGCTTGATAAAAATTCAAACTTTTTATCACTCAGAACTGGAGCCCTAATGCCAACTGAAGGTGTGAAAAACACAAGAAAGGGGGGTTTGAATTGGGTTTTAAATCAAATAATTTTCTTAAAAATAATCCCCTTTAACTAAAATAGTTTTCTTCACTATTGGTAATAAAGATAAAGATGCAATAAGGAAAGAACAAGTTATGTTTATACTAGTTCACTTAAAAATTATCAAGCTACTATAGTCCACCCACCAAGGTGATTTCGCCTTATCAAACAATGTCTTAATCCAATAATCTCACAGATTATTACAATTCACAAGCTGACTGCAAGTGGCTCACGTACAACCTCTAAGACACACTAATCTTAGGCTTCTCAAGGTTTCTGACCAAATGGTCCCTTAAGGCTCAATTAAACAACAGTTTGAACAAAGTTTGTTTACAATAGATTTGCTTCTACACAAGATGATAGTAAAGATTATTTCAAGAACACTAGACTAAAATGAAGGAATGCTTATGAGCAACCTTGGGAGAGAACATGTGAATTAGCAGCCTTTTCCTTTAGTAACCGAGCATATATATAGCCAACAAAATAATATATCCGTTGACAGGAATTTCTGGAAATTCCAGAAAGCTTGCAGCTTGATATTATGTGGGGGACAGGATTGTACAATGTGTTCGTCCTTTCATGGTAGTGGAGAAAAAAATTTGTTTGTATCATGTACTATTGTACCATGTAACTTTATCTTCTTATCTTCTTGACTTCAGAGGCTTCTGATTGAGCATGAGTTAGAAGAAAGAAAATAACGGTTGGATTATCAGAACTTCAAGCCTTTATATTATTCAAAACTTTGTCTTCAGAGTCTTCAGCACTTGGTCTTCAGAACCCTTTATCTTCAGAAACAAAAGTCTTTAGCATTTCGACTTGTTCATCAGAACTTTTGTCTTCAGATCTTCAGAACTTGGTTTCTTTGACCGCATATCAGAGTCCAAACTTCAAAGTCTTATGAAGTGATTTATTATTGTTCATCAGAACTTGTGTAGTGCACAAGCGGAATTTGGTTTGTTCTAATGACTTGTCAACGCCTTTCATCAGAAGCAGAACTTATTTGTTAAATACTAAAATAACAAACATTAGAGTACCAAAATTGTTCATACAAACATAGTCTTTGTTATCATCAAAACTCAGATATAATTGAATAACCAAATCTTGTTCTAACACCATATTCATGGATGGATCGACTATTGCGTGATCCACAATAAAGTCTTCCACAATTTGGCCTTTCATGGCTTTTAAAGGCAAATAAGTTAGAGAAAACTCAGTTAATTCTAAAACCCACTTCCCAAATTGTATATGTAATACGTGCTTATACAAGATGTGCTTAATAAAATTAAAGTGAGATGAAATATAAACATCAACTGGCTTAATACATTGCTTTAATTTCGGACATGAGAATTATAAACACATGCACAATTTTTCAATTAAACTATACCTAGTTTCTACATCTATTAACACTCGACTAAAGTAATAGATGGCTCTTTCGACACCATTATCATCCTCTTGGGCTAACATACTTCCTATTGTTAATTCAGACACAATTATATACAATCTCATGTTTTTATTTGGACTAGGTGGCAGTAAGATATAAGGATTTATTAGATACTTCTTGATTGCGTCGAAATCCTCTTGTTGAGTTTCTCCTCAGTGGAAATGCTCTATGAAATTATGTAGTATGGCATTCATGGCCCTCTGATAGGTTTATCTTGCATTTTTTAAACCGAATGACATTATAACCCATTCATAAGTCTATAAGGCTCCTGGACATCAAAACTCCATTTTGTGCATATCCTCATCTGCTATAAAATTCTGGTTATAGCCAGAATATCCATCGAGCATGCTCAAATATTTAAAACCTACAGTTGCATCGACTAACATTTCTACCACTGGCATCGGATATTCATCCTTAGAAGTCTCTTTATTTAAATCCTTAAAATCTATGCAAATGCTAAGAGTTCCATTTTTCTTAATAACAAGAACAATATTTGCTAGCCATTTGACATACCTTGTTGTTTTGATGAACTTGCTCTTGAGAAGTCTTTCGATTTTTCTGTTTGATCTTCAATGTGATTTCTGGGGCGAATCTCCGAGGTTGTTGCTTTATCGGCCTCTTTCCCTTGTTGAATAGGAATACGATGCTCCACTATTCTTCGACTCAATCTGGGCATTTCACCATAGTTTCAAGAAAAGAAATCTCTATATTCTCTCAATAATTTAACCAATTTAACCATCATCTTCGACCTAACTTTCGTACTGATGTAAGTTGGTCTCTACGTCACGCCATTGCCTAGATCGACTTCTTCTAAAGGATCTTAGGCCTTCATTTTCTGTAATGAATTCAATGGCTCTTTTTAAAACCCCAAAGGCTCATTGTCATAGATACAATCTAGCCTCCGACTTTCTAAAGCTGATGCCTTGCCAAAATGGCCTTTAAGATTTTTTTCCTTGGCTTCGGCAACCAAATTCTGTAACTTTTCGGCTTCCAAAACCGATTTTCATCCGTTTTCAGCCACACAGGTCAAAATTTGAGCAAAGCTTTCTTAGTCACTGGTTAACGCCATCGACCATAGACCACCCCGTAGGTGGATTCGACTCACTTAATATCATTGTTTCTTTAATGTCCCAAATGAACCCATAGTCGAGATTCAAACTTAGAAAACGATTTGCATTCTCTTCAGGAGCATGAATCCCATCATCACAAGGCGCCACATTTGGAAAGTGTTGGTTGAAGTATTTCTTTCCACCTTTACTCTCATCAATTTTGTAATAACTCTGGTCAGCCTCTATATTCTCGACCATGCTATCTTTTCTCCAAATGGATATCCTTTGGTGCAAGGTTGGTGGTACTGCAACTATTCCATGGATCCATTCACGTCCCAACAATAGATTAAAATTGGCTTTGAAACTTATCACCATGAAGAGTGTCAACCTGGTGGTTGTACCGACAGTCAATTTGACCTGGAACACTCCTAGTATGTTGTTGGTCTTTTCTTCGTAATTGGATATAACCATGTTATATGGTTGAAGATCGATACCTCACTTTCCCATTTTCTTAAACAAGGCATAAGGCATTAGGTTCACAACTTCCCCCATTGATAAATACCTTATTCATCGGCATACCATCCACTTTTACCCTTATGAATAAAGGTTTGAGGTGACATAACATGCATGTACTTGGTTTCTCGAACACAACTTTTTGCTCCTCCACTACACCACTATTCATGACATAGTAGCACAATTTCCTCTCATCAACTACATCATCTGGCACATAATCCTCCCCATTCTTAGATACTTATGACACTCTGTCATACTCCGCTGGAAATACCCACACCATATTATAGTTAATGATGAAATCTTTTCCATAGTTATCGTCGATCATGTCATCATCAAGAGGATCATAACCATCCTCCTCATCTTCAGCCAGAGGTTCATATTCCTATTTCTTTTCATCTTTAGCCATATGAGTGTATTTTGTGCTTTGCGTTTCCACCACTTCCTTATTTCTTAGAGGTGTTATTCTTGTTGCCAATCTTTGATTCGCAGTGATCTTTTGTTTTTCACTCAGCCTCTGTTTTGGGTAACTCTTTTTATGGACTAGCACTTTGACAGCTCTGATAGCTCCCACATGCCTCAAGCCTTTGACAGGCTTCACAGTTTCCATGCTCTTAGGAACTTTGACATCCTTCATCTGTGATGTCGAGGCTTCTTTTGCAGGTTTCTTATTTCTCTGATAACACCTCCTCTATCTTCTGATAACACCTCCTTTGGACTTTGGCTTCTTCTCTTGAGCTTCAGCCTCTTGCACCACCACTCCCCACTTTGGCATTTTCCCTCATTTTTTATTTACTAGTTCCACCCATTTTTCTTGTGGAATATCCGACGGAGGATGAAAGGTTTTTTGTTGAGGCTGTTGGAATATCCTCTTATATTCTTCATTGTGTCGAGGGATTACGTCTTTGTTGAACATATGCCTTGGTACTAAAGGTTTCTCTTCTTTGAAAGCCTTTTTTCTACAACTTCGTATCTTTCAGCCGCTTTTTCGTCATACACAACATTACACCTTGGGCACAATCTGGCTTATGACCCGTTCAATTTGCATTTTTCTTAAAAATCAGCCAAAATTTCCTCAATTTGAGGATAAACTACTGGTAACTCATTTTCCATCTTCACGTTAAAGCCTTTAACAACTCTGACAACCATAACTTCACCGTTGAAACTCTCATTAGCTCTGACCATCATGAACTCATAAGGCTCTTCATATAGAGCCTTATGCAATTTCTCTTCCTTCAGAGCTTTCTGCACCAAATCCCTGAAAAGAACACATTGAGATGTTTTATGACCAAGAAAATTATGAAATTTTCATAATCCCTTTTTCTTCTTTTTTTTCTAATGGGAGATTCTTTAGGCTCTAAGGCACAATAATTTGACCATCAACTACTAACAAATCAAATATTTCATCACACTTAGTTATGTCCAAAGTGTAATTTTTTGTAATGGCTTTGCCACTTTTCTCGATTTTGAAGGGATTCTTCCCGTTCAATGACCTCAATGGCTTGCAAGCATTAGGAGGCCCAAGTTGGAATTCAGCCACATTAACCTCGGTTTCTTTGATTGACTCATTGTCGTCAGAAGAATACTCTTCAGTGGTTACATACACAACTTTCCCTCTCTTTTAATACTTGCTGACTTTGGCTTTCTCAACTTTCAAGCATTCGATTTGTCGAACTCTAATAGCTAACTACACCATATCTCTCAAGTATTGAGTATTTAACTTTTTCCTAATTGAATAGTCTAGGTCATTCCCAACCATTTTTGACTAATTCATGTTCAGGGACTTGAATAAAACATCCTGCTTTCAAATGCCTGAACCTGTTTAAGTACTGATCAATGGACTCAGTAGCTTTTCGTTTTACCCCAACAACTTCTGTTAGACTTATTTTTTATTGTCCCATGTAAAATTGTTCACGAAACAATTTCTCTAATTGATTCCACGTATGGATCGACTTGGGAGGTAGCATTGTAAACTAGGTAAATGGATATTTCGACCTAGAGCTTGGGAAATATTTCAGTTTCAAATCTTCATTGTTGGCTATACCAGCATCTTCGATTTGATACCTGACAACATGCTCAACAATGGACTCTTTTGTATCCTCTGTAAACTTAGTGAATTTAGGGACTTTCCAACCCCTAGGTAATTCTGTTTGCAAAACAAATCTGGTAACAGAGAAGAATATGTAGGCCTCTGAGAGCCAGTATTCATCTTGTTTCGAACCATAATCCATTTGATGATGGATTCTAGGTTTTATTCTCCAGCCATTGCATCTTTGACTGACTCGGCATTCTGGTTTCGATTCACTATCACTGTCGGGGGTTGTTCAATAGCCCTTGGTGTAGGCTCGACGCGCTGGGGAATCTCTTTCTCTTGATCGATTGTCTCATTGACCATTCCTTCATACTGCATTGGCTCTTCCAGTGGAGGCGGTACATCATGTCAAACTAGTGCTCTAGGGGCACAAGGATAATCACCAATACGATTCATTTGAGTTGCCAATGTTTGGTAACTCTGCACCGAACTCTCGATTAATGGTCTCAATATAATACTCATTTGTTGAGTAAGTGTGTTGACCATTTCATGAATACTTTCATCCATCTATTGCCTTATAATTGCAACAGTACTTGGGGTGAAAGTGGGTATTACTTGGTGTGAAAGATTCAATCTAGTCGAACGACCCAACTGACTTCCCACAGGCCCTGATGCGTGATAAGGGGAAAATGTTGATGTTACGTTTTTGACAAATTTCGAAATGCTGTTATGCAAGCCTGCCATTATTATTGTTGGCATTCCATACACTCGTTTCCCACTATCATGCGTAGGAATTGCAAAACTAGGTACATATTACCCAATAGTATTGATCACATTTGGTCTTGTAGTCAACGACTAACTCGTAGTGATTGGTGTGCTTGGGGTCGTCGAAGACAAAACCACAGATCTTGAACCAACACTTGCCCCAACAATGGTATTTTCTCCTGGGGGTTGTTCCCCATCTCGATTTCTAGGATCTATCGTTTTTCTATCACTCCTCAATCTCATGCACATATTGAGACAAACTTAAAACAAACTTAACACAAATGTGTCCCCCCAGGTGTGCCAATTTGTTCACAAGGGTTTCTCGCAAACAATATCTAGCCTCTTACTTAAAGGTTACTTACAGGACCAACTACAAAATTCCTAGACTCAGTGTTAAGTTTGGTAAGGTGTTTTGGGATTAGAAAGCAGAAAAAAGGAAAAAGACAGAGACAAAGATAAATCTTCAAGAAATGGTAAACAAGTTAGAAAAAACATGAAGTAAATTGATTTGAATTTAATTATGGACACAAGCATACATTTTTTAGAAGTGACTCGTTTCTCTCTTTGACACGGATACTTTGAGTGCTTTCTTACAATGTTACAAATAGTGACCTCTAACATGAATGAAAAACTTGCTTAAATAACAAACAAAAAATAAAGCTTATCAGACACGGTCGACGGTTATTACAAACATGTTTGGAGTTTATGATGACAAATTTCATTTATGAAACTTCCCACGTTCTATTTGTAACCTCGGTGAAAACTGATCCAATTTTGAATGCTTTACGTGTTTGCTTTTGGCTTTCGAACCTTTCATTGATTTGGCTCCTAGTCGACTAAATTCAAACCAATACGTTGACTCATTTTCAAAACTCTGAACTTTGTTAAGTCTCAATGGGGCTACCTGTCGATGCCTTCTCCTCTCACCATGAGTCATGGCGAAATACTTTCCTCTTGAGGATGACCCTTAGCTTATAATCACTTCCCTTGATTTAAAATTGTTAGTTAACAAGTAGTTATCACTTTTATAATCTTAATTGATATACCAATGTAATTAATCTTCTCTTCCAATGACAATAATTCAAAAACACTAAAGTTTAAGAATGCTGAAGAATTTTCTGGTTTGGATGATGTGCATGTATGCAAAAAAATTCTTGAATAAAAGTTGAAATATTTGAAATGTGAATTTTGAAAGTTTAAGTGTTTGATTGGAAGAGGTGAATTGTAATTTGAAATTTCATGTATTAATATGAGCATAACACCATTATGAATCATGGCGAAGTCATGGAAAAATATCATGAACAAATGCCAACTTAAAATGAAAAGGGTTCATGAAGAGGTGCATGAAAAGGTGTTACAAAATTTAGAATTTTTTTTTTGAATAACTAAGTATTAAAAAAAATTCGCAAATAACCGCGTTTCGGAAAAAATACGCAAATAACCATGTTTCATATGACTCCCCAAAGGAGGAGCCATCTCACTTGGCACCTACGCCCATTTTTTAAGGGGAGGCGCCATCTCACTTGGCGCCTATGTGCTTAGGGCATGCCCTAAGCCAAGTGAGATGGCGCCTATGTGTATTTCTAGGGCAAAATTTGATTTTTTTTTGGTCCGATGTGTTGCGTATTGGATATAGGATCAACAAAATGGATTTTTTATTAAAAAAAAATAATTACATCCAAATGTATTACATTAAAAAAACAAATAAAAAAACCAGATAAAAAAAACAGATAAAAAAAACAGAAAAAAAACAGATAAATCAGTGATCCCCCGGAACCCGGTAATGACCCCCGATTCCGCATCCCCGTCCTCGCCTTTCCCGTGCTGGGTGTCATCGCGTTTCCTGCTGCGACAGGGTCGATGGCCCAACAAAGTGAATGCATTCTGGATCCATAAAATCAGTCAGATCTCCATATCTAGAAGATCCACTTTGGTACAGTCGGTTACCTATACCCTCAAAGTTTGGTCGTGTTGGCGGTGGGTGGGGTTCCATGGTGGGTCTGTAGCATTGATCGTCTGAGTACGGTGGGTAGAAAGGAAATGGATCTTGGGGTGTTTGGTATTGAGGATGTTGGGTTGTGTTGGTGATATTGTGGTTGATGGTAGGCTGGGTCAGTTTGTTCGTAATCTTCTGACATTCCCAGATCAGGGCTAAGGCTGGATGTTGAGGGGCCCATAT
This sequence comes from Vicia faba, assembly GCA_948472305.1. Taxonomy (NCBI): domain Eukaryota; kingdom Viridiplantae; phylum Streptophyta; class Magnoliopsida; order Fabales; family Fabaceae; genus Vicia; species Vicia faba. The sequence continues at coordinate 1,487,372,227 of OX451739.1, forward strand.
TGGGATATACGGAAGATTGAAATTGTGTGTGGGGTATGTGGGTGTGTTGGTATTGTGATTGGTATTGTGGTTGGGTGTGAGGCATATGGGGGTATTGGTAGTGAGGTGGTGATTGTGGCTGGTTGTGGGGAATTTGAGTGTAATTGTGTTGTGGTGGGGACTGTGGTTGGGTGTTTGTGGTTCTATTTCTTCTGGGGGGTTGGTGGGAGGTTGATGGGTTTTGGGTTTGTTGTTGGAGAAACGAGGGTTGTGCCCATTGTGTGCGTGGGTCAACCAACTACCTTGGATGAGACGCGTGCAATTCAGGGTTACTAACCGACATGTACCAACATAAATATTGATCCGTATGTCGCATATTACCATGATTAAGGAAAACCGGGAATCGCAAGACATAGCGGCGACGCCTCTGCCACATCTTACACCATTCCGGAGTGAAGTCTTTCCAGTTGGTAAGACCCCACTAGGCGTCGACCCTTTTGAGATGCCATGGGGACAAACAAGTAGGGTCACTTGGTATCTCTTGATGCATTCCGAACTGCATCTTCACACGGTCACTGTGGTGCATCTCCACAATGTTGAACCGAATGATTGCAGTCTTCGCAGTCCAAATTGCTGCATCCTCCAGGTTTGGATCATGGCCCAAACCCAAATATGGTCTCCAGACGAACTGCGATAAAATTTAAATCAGGTTAACGAAAACGTAATATATAAATAATTTAAATGAAGAAAAGTTTAAAGGTACGACGTACATCATCCGGGCCTAGGTGATCCAACAGATTGCGGTATAGTGTGACATTGAATCTTGGATTCTTGCCATAATCCATACCCCTCACGCAATACCTAAAGGAAATGAAAAACATTTTATTCTTAGCATATATTTGGTGAAGAGTTGAATAGTAATAAATGATATAACGTGATGACTTACTTTGTTGCGTACGGGAAAACGAAAGTGTTGTTGTTGACGGGGTTTAAGGACTCCATCCTCCACTGTTGTACCCCAAAATTTGCCCTCCCATATTCTTCAAAGTTTGTCAAGAATCATCTTCAAATGGTTCAAGACTACTCAGGGATTGCACAGTTCAAACATCCTCCTAAGCTAGTCAAAAACTAGGGTTTTGGTTCTCTCAAGGAATTTGAGGTTTCCAATGGCTCAATCAAGTCCCATAGGCCCATATACATTGTCAATCATCTACATACCAAGTTGCAAGACTCACAGCATCAAATTGCACAGTCAAAAGTCCCATTTGCTTCACAATCAACTGTAGGGGTAAAATGGTCATTTGGCAGTCAAAAGTCAAATTTTTTTGGCAACATCTTATTTTGAAGTCACAATCATCATTTGATCAAGTCTTGATCATGATTCCACAAGAATGGCTTAAAAATCATCAAAGAGGCAAAAGTTACTATTTTTGGACAGTAGAAAAGTCAACTGTACTTTGACCAGGGCATAACTTTTTCATGGTTCATCAGAAAAATCCCATCCAATTATAATTTTGAAGGGGATGACATTTCCTACAACTCATCTTCACATTCCAAGTCCAATAAATGCTCTCACAAAAAGTTATCAATTTCTACATTATAGGTCAATTTCAAAAGTCAACAAAAAGGCACTTTAAGTCAAAGACCATAACTTGAGATTGGTAAATCAAAATGACATGGGACCAAAGGCATTGGTTAGAGGACTTAAAGACCTTTCCAAAATGTCCAAGAACATGTCCATATGATCAAAATTGAGCAAGATATGCATTGGAGAAGTTGGGAAATTTTCATGGATTTGCAAAAGTCAACTATCCTTAAAACTTCAATTTTTGACAAAAGGGCCCACTTTCTTCCACTTGATTCAGCCTTGTCATGCCACACACGTGTCCCATGATTAATTTCAAGATCAAACATTTATTTTTCTATTTTATTTAATTTTTATTGATTTAATTCATTTTAAATTTTTAATAATTCAAATAAAATCTAAAAATCAATGAAATAGTATCTTTTTGATTTATACAGCTTTCATATATCATGTGCTGACCAAACAATTCGTGCTAGGGCTTATGTGTACACAAAATCTTAAGATTTGATTCAAATATGGAAAGGTTGACAATGGAGGAAAGTGTAAACCTAATTCTCTCCTATAGATGGATTAAGGCCCAGCTGCTGACCTAATTTTATTCCCATATATGCAAGCAAGTGAACCCTAATGCCTAGAACGTGAAAGCTGCTGCAGAAAACCATATGCAATATTGAAAAAAAGCCAAGAAAACTCAAAACTGAATTCCACCTTCCAGGCCCTTTCAAAGCAATTTAAGGATTCTAATACATTGCTAGCATTCCCAGAAGCGTGTAGCAATAAAAAACAAGCCTTAACACTCAAAGAACACGCAAGAACAGTGATACGGTTTGCTTGACTTTTCCATAATCGAAACTCACATTTTATGCATCATTAACATGTTCTAATCATCGTTTTACATTGCTTGAACCTTTACAAAGCTAATGGAATTGGTTAATTGCATTATAGTGTACAGGATCGCAGGTTGCCATTGAAGGGTTCTAGGGTTTATGAGTTCTAGAATTAGGGCTTTCTTGACCAAGCAAAATTAGAACTAATGATGCCCATGGTTGAAACTGTCTGATCAAGACGAACCTACTGGACATATCGCGCCATATTTATATAGCATAGAATACTAATCGCTATTATTCCTCAAGCTACTTTGTGGGGGTTAAAAACCCCCGCTATTTGATTTATTTTACAGGTATTCAGGGAGGAAGATGAAGGACGTGGAAGCGTGCCATTGGACGGTTCAAACAATCAGCGCGCGTGTTTTGCTTTATGGCATATTGTCTGGTTTCTCATTATAATAATTAATTTCTATTATATTAATAAACGCATTCAGTTTGCCTAGTGGAAGAGCAGGTGGCTGTTGACCATTGGGACCTGGGTTCGATTCCCAGGTCCCCCAAATTCCTTGTTTCTATTTTTTTCAATGAGTTCACATGCAGGCTTCATGAAAGGCTCCACCATAAACCTCACGCTGCAGCTTGCCATGTGGCCACCATCATCAATCCAAGGCTCTGGATGGAAGCACACCATGTTCTCCAGTCAACCAACAGGCACTTAATCCAGAAAGTCAACGTAGGCTTGATGATCTTGGGCCTCAGATTGCTAGCATAACACCTCATATTGGGCCCAACACCCCCTTGGTTTTGTTACTCTTTTTATTCTCTTTTCTTTTATAATTTTATTAATTATTATTATTATTATTATTATTTAATTAGCAGATTAATATTTTTCATAATAAATTCAGATAATATAAAAATTGTAAATATTTTTATTATTTATTAAATTCACTATTAATTATTTTTGTAAATAAAATGTAAATTAATTAAATTAGTTAATTAGGTTAACCTTAATCTTTTTACAATAAATAAAAATCATGTAGAGTTAGGGTTTGACAATTTTCAATCATATTTTCTTGTTATTTTATTTTCATTAAAAACTTAAAAAACACAAAAAAATATTTTTTTTTCTTTTAATTAATTAATTAATTAGTAAATTAGGTTTAATAGTTAATTTAATTGCAAAAGAGGACCAAACCTAATTCTTTTCTCAAAAAGGGTCAAAACCCTAAGACGTTCCCGATTCAATCTTTCGCGCGCATGTTTATTTTAATTCATTATATTTATGTATCTGCTCCGGAAATGTAATAGTTAATTAGGATCTGTGATACGGTGGGAGAACTGACTTGAGTTTTGCGTTTGTTTTCGCAAATGTTTCGGTTGAGCAAGAGTCGCCACTGACTTTTTATTTTATCCTAAGGAAAGGTTAAAAAGCACAGCAAAAAACCTTTGAGATGTTTTCTTGGGTTCGGGGAGTAGATTATAGAAAGGGAAGGTATTAGCACCCTTTCTATCCATGGTTATCCATGGGCTCTTAGATACTTGCTTAGATCAACTTGCCTTGATTTTCAATTGTTTGAAATGGTGCTTTGTGTGTGGGTTTGAAAATGTTTTGAAAAGAGGCCAATGTGGTGGCAACCTTTGTAATGATCCATGTTGGGATGTATACAAAGGTGTATGTCTTTTGAAAAGTTTTCAATGTTTTTTGAAAGTTGTTTTGAAAGTGTGTTGTGAGGTGTGTTTTGAAAAGTAGGCAAGTGTTTTTGCAAGTTTGATCAAGTAACTAAGAGTTGTCTACCCCTAAATTTACTCAAAGATTTTTTTCCTATGTTTTTAACCCTTTTAACAATTTTGTTCCACCATTGTATTTGATGGACAATCTTGTGTTAGGATGTTAATGGGACGGGCGCGGGTCATCTTATAGACCATGATAGCAATGTTGCAAAGCATCTTAGTTTTTCTTTTGAGGGACTAAGATCATTTTTTGTAAGGCAACTTTCGAAAGCGTCATCGAGGGACTATGATCTTTTGATTTTGTTTGTTTTACTAAGATACTTTGCATGCGTAACATGGCCCATTTTTTAAGGCAACAAGTGGATGTAACCCTAGGGGTGTTAGTGTGCAAGTGTGTTTTATTGCATACAAGAGTTTATCTTTGAATTAGGATTTTCTATTTCATTGATTTTATCTTGCCATAAACATCCTAATTACTAGCAATAAGAAGCGGAAATAAAAAATCCTACGCTATTACAACAATTAGGGAGTGGGGATACACATTTGTACATGGGGGGTTCAACGAGAAAAATAGACAAAAAAGAAAATAGCAAAAAAACAAGATAGAGAGAAAGAGAAAGGGAGCCAGCGCGCTGCTGAGAGGTCATCAGAAGTTCTGACTCAGATCCGCTGCCAGATGATCAACCTCTTGGTTAAACTGTATGAGTCAGAACTTCTGACCCTGGCACCTGCAAAACAGAAACCTGTTAGTGGGGAAATCAGAAGTTCTGACCCCCCCTGCGCTGCAAGACAAAAGTTTGTTAGTGGGGAACTCAGAAGTTCTGATCCTGCTGGAAAGACAATAACTCTCAGAAGTTCTGATATTATTGACAGGAAAACAGGCTTCAGATGTGCTAACGTCAAAGTCACCACTTGGCTTTTCCCTGTACTAATCAGAACATCTGCAATTTCGTTGTTATTCCACAAAACAGGAAACATATTTGGAACAGCTCCAGCAAATGTCAAAGTGTTTCAAAGGACAGAACCAACAAGGTCACAGGCAGGTTCTACACTGGCTCAGAATGTTCTGAGGTATGAAAATCCTCAGAACACAAACAGCAACAACATGATATTAACATTATGTTTATTTGAGCATGCACAGCTGATGATGCTTAGCAGCGTGATGAAGGTCAGCAGGTGCTTACCTGGCTGTTGGAAAAGTTTGTGGATGAAAGCTAGCTTTTGGCTCTGATGGTATTCTGGACAGATTCTTTTTGAAAAGGGTAGGTGAAGGTCAGAAGTTTGAAAAGGGTGTTTTTTAGTCATAGGAAAAAAACTGGGTATTTTGATGAAGTTTGAAGGTAAGAACTTCAAAGTTATGAAACACTGGAGATTTTGGCAGAGTTTCACAACACTTTCTTGCTAAAGATTTCTGTTTCTCTCTTAGCAATTTTTCTGTTTCTTGAACGCCCTTTTTCAGTGGACAATGGTTCTCTATTTATAGGCAAAGCTCTTGTGGATTTCTTGGTCATTAAAGGCGCCAACAGAGTTTGAATTGTTCTTTGATAGAAATTCCTGGGAAGTTGTGATAACAGATAGCCTTTCAGCCTAGGCTGGAACAACAGGCGTGGATTGGGGAGAAGTGACCTCTTAGGTGGGCGGTGGCGTGTAGACCCATGCCAGAATCTGCATAAAGGCATTTACCAAGCCACACGTGAAGGGGTTACTTGGATGAATGTTCAGGAGTGGTTGGGAGCATTAATGAGCATTAAATGGTGATGAGACTTATCAACATCAATATTCTGGTAAATAGAAACAAACTTTGAACCAGCAGTTCTGTTTCACCAAGAACAACGTAAACCATGCTCTGGTCTTGGCCTCCTGTTGTCTTAGCAAATTCTGGGGACTCTCCTGATTTTCTGACACGTTTCTTGGATTTGCTTCTGGAAATCCTGGGCTTAGAGATTATGTATCAGTGTAACACCCACTCTTCTGACCTTTTCATCTTCTGATTTCAGCATGTTCTGAAAGAGCCTTCAGACTTCCCTGCTTCTTTTGCATTCCTTTAGCAAATTCTGGCTGAGCTTGCGTAACTGCTGAAAGAGTCATGTTCTGTTTGAGACTTACGTATTGAACCACGTTTACAACTTCTGATTGAGCTGATGTAGCTGCTGAAGAGCCAACTTCTGACTGCGCCAAACTTGCAACTTCTGACCGTTTCTATCTGGAGTTGGGTCCAGAAGTTCTGAAGCGCTGATTTCTTCTTAAACACTCATTTTTAGAGAAAAATTCCAAGTACTTAGAAAAAAAAATTCTTTTTTTTAGGGAAGAATTCCAAGTACTTAGAATTTAATTTTTCTCAAGCTAAAAGCGTTGTCTTTAGAGCTTGTGTGATCATCTTGCCCTTGTAAGTGGGTTGCTTGGGCAAAAATGACAATTCAGAACTTGGATTTGTTTCAGAGGGACTCTGTGAATCCAAGATAATTTCCTGAAGAAAGAGAGGGCAAATTTTGGGGTACAACAGTTGCCCATGTTCAATCTTCTTGAACCTGAAGAGTTAGATTGGCAAGTTTGCCTTTCGCGACTCGAAGGTAAAAGGAGATTGGACACTAGAGTGCCCGGAAATTTGCACTCGCATAGTGGAGTATCAGCAATGTGATGGCGGGAATGGGCTTATAGATGCCATTTGGAGAGATGGTGGATAGGGAGATAGGCTTATAGATGCCATCTGGAGACGTGACAGAACCTCATCGGGAATGGGCTTATAGATGCCATTTGGAAGTATTGATCGCATGAGAGATTCCTTAGCGAGAACTTGTGTATTTTGAGAAAGGAAGATGGTTTCCTGGCCTGTTACAGGTGTTGATCTTCAGTCTCCTCATGCAGATATGCCTTGGCTAGATACAGGTATCGAATCTACAACTGGTTGCTCACAGATGTGCCCTGGCTAGAGACAGGCATCGAATCTGGAATGTTATCTACAAATATGCCCTGGCTGGATACAGGAATCAAATCTGGAATTGTCGTCTACAGATATGCCCTGGCTGGATACAGGTATCGAATCTGGAATTATCGTCTACAGATATGCCCTGGCTGGATACAGGTATCGAATCTGGAATTGTCGTCTACAGATATGCCCTGGCTGGATACAGGTATCGAATTTGGAATTGTCGTCTACAGATATGCCCTGGCTGGATACAGGAATTGAATCTGGAATTGTCGTCTACAGATATGCCCTGGCTAGATACAGGTATCGAATCTGGAATTGCAAAAGGTTGGTAGAGATAGATTTCCTGGCTGGATACAGGCGTAGACCTCTGACCTGAGAATGAAAGATAATTTCCTGGCCTGTTACAGGTGTTTGCTCTTCAAACTCTTCATGTAGATATGCCCTGGCTAGATACAGGTATTGAATCTACAATCAATCACTCACAGATGTGCCTTGGCTAGATACATGTATCGAATCTGGAATTGTGATAATTGATAGTAATCATCCTTGGATTGACTTTTCCTGAAAAGGCAAAACATTAGTTGTATGCAATGTCATGATGTATGAGATACATGATGTCATGATGCTCAAAATGAGATAGTGTTGTATGCACTTTATCATGTATGTAAGCAGGATGTATGAAATGTGAAATGTTTATGAATGTATTTTCGTCTAGGAAAATAAATCCTTGACGACTGGCCGGGGAATCAAATCCTGGGCTGATGTTGAAGAGTAGAGTTCTTCGCTTCCACTGGGGATGATGGTTGCAAGAATAAACCGATAGGAGAAGAATGACTCTGTTGGGGAATAAACTTGTTGGAGAGATGACTCTGAGGGGAAATACTCTGTGGGAAGATATATTTCGCTGAGGTTTTGATGAGAACTCCGCTGGGGATTCCAATGGTAGACTCCGCCGGGGATTCTGCTGATAAGTTATGTTGGGGAACTTGGTAAACTCCGCTGGGGATAGGAAGAATTTCGCCGAGGACGGACTTTCCGTGGTAATTAGCTGAGGATAACCCAGTTATACCCTGGTGGGGTAATAACCTCTGAATAAAGTCTGGGAGAGACGTTCGTACTCGGCAGGGGATAAGCTTCCAGAATCTACTGTGGATAAGCTCCAAGACCTACTGGGGATATGATTTCCACTCTCCTGGGGAAACTTTAGGTTGTACTTGGGGATGGTTCCACCGGGGAACAATCTTATATTAAGACTGTCGGGGATGCTTGCTGAGGAACGTCTATACTCCGCTGGGGAATATTGAGATCTTTTGGGGATACCCAACTTCCTTAAGACTGATAGTAGACTAACTCTGCTTGAGGATAGTATCGCTGACTTGCTAGGGGAACTGTGCTTTTTCAGGGTTGATAGGAAACCAACTCTACTTGGGGAAAGAATTGCTGAACCTTACCTCACTCTGTGGAGAGTTGAAGTGACTTGGTTACGTTCTTCAGCCGAACCTATCTTGGTACCTTGGTGGACAGAGCAACTAGACTGCTTGGACAATTCTAAATTGCCCCCTGTTTCTGATATCACCTGTAATTAATCCTTTGTCTCGTATGCAAATATTTATGGTTAGAAATTAATGTCAAATGCATATATCAAAAATGAACATTGGACGTCCTTTGCAAAATAAAACAGACAAAGGAAAAACAATGGATAATTTGTCTGGAAAAATTGAACTTGTATTGATTTTGAAATTTTCCTGTAAATAGGCGTTTTTGTACAAGAGGATGACGTCCTAGTAAGAGAATGCCACCAATCAAAATAGAGTTTATACAAATTTGTGAAAAGGAAACAAAACAGCTATGTGAAAAATAATCCCACTAGGTTCCAACTCTGCTATTGCCTTTATGTCTTCAAGCGTCTCATCAATTTGCTATTTAGTTGAAGATGAAGCTGATTGATCGATGCCGAAGTCTGAGCCCGATAGTTGATTCCAAATTATGGATGCAAGGCGATCCAATGAGACATAGTGTTACGCTTTATCCCTAACTTTTGCCTGGACCGCCCTTTCGGGTTTTCAGTCCACCGGGATACCCATTTTTGCCCAAGCCACCTTTTCAGGTTTTCGACTTGCCGGGTGTACAGATTTTTTCATTTTCATCCCTTATTTTTGCCCGAACCCTTTTGGTTCACCGGGAAGCCCTTATTTTTGCCTAGGTGTGTCAACCTAGCGGGTCTTTGATCATGCGTAGTATCTTTTTACTATGTCTACATTGGCGGGGTGAGGAAGGTCGTCACTATCCATGGTGGTCAGAATCATAGCTCCTCCTGAGAAGATATGCTTAACCACAAATGGCCCTTCGTACGTAGGGGTCCATTTGCCCCTGGGATCACTTTGAGGAAGAATGATGTGCTTGATTACCAGGTCTCCGACTAGATAGTCTTGTCGTTTGACCTTCTTGTTAAATGCCCTGATCATCTGTTTTTGATACGTCTGACCATGACATAGCAGTGAGTCTCTTTTCGTCAATTAGGTTTAATTGATCTAGTCGAGTCTGGATCCAGTCATCTTCGCTCAAGTCTGCATCCTTCATTATCCGGAGAGAGGGTATCTGGACTTCAATAGGCAAGACTGCCTCCATGCCATAGACCAAGGAAAAGGGAGTTGCCCCTGTCGACGTCCGTGTTGAGGTGCGGTAACCATGAAGAGCAAACGGTAACATTTCGTGCCAATCTTTGTAAGTCACTCTCATCTTCTGCACAATCTTCTTGATATTCTTATTTGCCGCTTCGACAGCCCCATTCATCTTCGGCCGGTAGGGAGAAGAATTGTGGTGATGTATCTTGAATTGCTCGCAGAGCTCAGTGATCATCTTGTTGTTAATATTGGTACCATTATCCGTAATGATCCTCTCAGGTACACCGTATCGACAGATCAGGTTATTTCGAATGAACCGTGCCACGACGCTCTTGGTTACACTAGCATAGGAGGCTGCCTCAACCCATTTTGTGAAGTAATCAATCGCTACGAAGATGAAGCGATGCCCGTTGGATGTCGTTGGTCGGATCTCGCCGATCATATCAATGCCCCACATTGCAAAAGGCCAAGGTGCTGTTAAGACATTCAGAGGAACCGGAGGAATGTGCACCTTATCAGCATAGATCTGGCATTTATGACAAGTTCTCGAGTGCTGATAACAGTCGGCTTCCATTGTGGACCAGAAATATCCTGCCCGAAGGATTTTCTTTGCCATGGTGTGTCCACTGGAATGTGTTCCGAAAGTACCTTCATGTAGTTCTGCCATGATCCTTTCTGCTTCAGTCTTATCCACAAAACGCAGTAAAGTTGAATCATGGTTTCGCTTGTACAGAATGCTGTTGCTGAGGAAGAACTTTGCCGCGAACCTTCTCAGGAACTTCTTGTCATTAACAGACGCACCTTCGGGGTATTCTTGAGCTTCCAAGTACCTCTTCACCTCATGATACCAAGGTTTTTCCGTTACCTCTTCGGTCTCGAGATCACAGCAATGTGCAGGTTCGTCCAACATCTCAATGGTAATCTGGGGAGCCTCATTGTCCCACCTGACCTTGAACATAGAAGACATTATAGCCAACGCGTCCGCTAACTGATTCTCCTCCCTTGGGAAGTGTTCAAAAGTTATCTCCTCGAAGTGGAGAAGCAATGTCAACACATACTCCTTGTAAGGAATAAGATTTGGGTGTTTCGTATCCCACTCGCCTTTGACCTGATTGATCACGAGAGAGGAATCTCCGAAGACACTCAGAAACTTGATCCTTAAGTCAATTGCAGCCTGAATACCCATGATACATGCCTCATACTCCGCCATGTTGTTGGTGCAGTTGAAACATAACCGAGCGGTGAGTGGAGTATGAGTGCCTTTGGGGGATATGATCACAACGCCGATACCATTACCCAAAGCGTTTGAGGCTCCGTCAAAGTGCATAGACCATCGGGATCCCTCCTCAGGTCCTTCATCCGGTCCAGGTACTTCACAATCAGTCACTACCATGATATCCTCGTCTGGAAATTCAAAGTTCAACGACTGGTAATCATCCACCGGTTGGTGTGCCAAATGGTCTGCCAATACACTTCCTTTGATTGCTTTTTGAGTCGTGTACTGGATGTCATATTCCGTCAAGATCATTTGCCATCTTGCTATTCTTCCGGACAGAGCGGACTTTTCGAATATGTACTTGATTGGATCCATTTTTGAAATCAACAGAGTAGTGTGAGTCAACATATACTGTCCCAGCCGGCGAGCAGCCCATACCAGAGCGCAGCAAGTTTTCTCGAGCAGTGAGTACCGAGTCTCACAGTCGGTAAACTTTTTGCTCAGGTAATAAATAGCATGCTCTTTTCGGCCAGACTCGTCATGCTGCCCCAGCACACACCCCATTGAGTTGTCAAGTACTGTCAAGTATAGTATTAGAGGTATCCCTTCAACCGGTGGCATAAGAATGGGTGTTTCTTGGAGATACTCTTTGATCTTTTCGAAAGCAGCCTGACATTCATCATTCCAACGTACTACTTGATCTTTCTTCAGCAACTTGAAGATTGGTTCACAGGTAGCAGTTAGATGCGAGATGAATCGGGCAATGTAGTTCAAACGTCCTAGAAAGCCTCTGACTTCTTTTTCTGTCTTGGGAGCGGGCATCTCTTGTATAGCTTTCACTTTGGCGGGATCCACTTGAATACCTTTGTCTCTTATGATGAAGCCTAGCAATTTTCCAGATCTCACCCCAAAGGTGCACTTGTTTGGGTTCAACCTCAGTTTGTACAACTTCAGACGGTCAAACAGCTTCCGTAGTTGGTCAAGGTGTTCCTCCTTAGTTTGGGACCTTGCAATCATATCGTCAACGTATACTTCTATCTCGTGATGGATCATATCATGAAATAAAGCAACCATGGCACGTTGGTAGGTTGCCCCGGCATTTTTCAACCCAAAAGGCATGACCTTGTAGCAAAAGGTGCCCCACTGAGTGACAAAAGTGGTCTTCTCCATGTCTTCAGGAGCCATTTTGATCTGATTATAACCGGAGAAGCCGTCCATGAAGGAGAAAACTTTATGCTGAGCAGTATTATCAACCAGAACGTCGATATGAGGCAGAGGGAAATCGTCCTTGGGGCTGGCCCTGTTCAAATCCCTGTAATCAACACACATTCGGACCTTACCATCTTTCTTCGGCACTGGAACCACATTGGCAACCCACTGAGGGTAAGAAGTCACTGCTAAAAATCCGACATCAAATTGTTTCATAACCTCAACTTTGATTTTCTCGGACATCTCTGGATGCATACGGCGGACCTTCTGTTTAACCGGAGGGCAGTCTTCCTTGGTAGGCAAGTGATGGACCACAATGTCGGTATCCAACCCAGGCATGTCTTCGTAAGACCAGGCAAAGATTTCCACATAATCATGCAACATCTGAATCAACCATTGTTTTATGCTAGACTCCAGATTAGCACCAATCTTGACTTCCTTTCTGTCTGTCTCAGTACCCAGATTTACCGTTTCCACTGGCTCTTCATGTGGCTGAATGGCCCTCTCTTCCTGGAGTAACAGTCTTGCAAGCTCACCAGGCACTTCGCAATCATCTTCACCTTCGTCTTCGGCTAAGTTGATCGGATTTTCGAAGTCATAACTGGCAATAGCAGAGTCGTTACCAGTGAGATCCAGAGTGGATTGGAACCTGTATAAGTGAGTGTGTGTAAATATAGTTGTTTTGCAATATATGATAAAGAAAGAAAAGGAGCACAAGATTTGAAATGCAACAAACGTCCAATGTTTTGATTAATGATATATGAAAATGTCATACAAAAGCCCTCACAAATGGAGCCGCGGTTCCCCGGGTAGGACACCGAGCCACAAAAGTTTCAACATATTGTTTGTTACAAATTGAAAACAAAAGAGTTCATTACTGAGTGACAAAAGTAATAGGCGTGAAGTCTTTGGCAGTCCAGTTGCTTGGTCCATTGTCAGTTGTTGGGTAGATCCAGCTGTCAAATTCCAATTCCTCCGCGCCATCTTCAATAGCATTCACTCCTGGGTTGGTAATGAACACAGGAGGTCTTCCAACTCTTGCTTTACGAACAGCCCTCCGAGCCTCTGCAGTGAAGCACAAACCAAACTTGTCGGTCTTCGGAGTAAAGTCAGGAAGTCGGCCCCAATTTGCACATTCACCCTTCTCAATCACAGCCCGGGCATCCTTTAAGGAAGCCATCTTCAAAGGAGGGTCTTCAATCACAACTTCCGCTGATGCCAATGTCTAAGGCACCTCTTCAAAGTGTTGAAAGGGGGTCTCAATGAATTCCCCGTCCATCTCTATGTACCGGAACGAGTTGAGGTGGCTGACCATATACTCCTCTTCCCCTTGAACTGTAACAATCTTTCCTCTGACTGGGTACTTAAGCTTTTGATGTAGTGTGGAGGTCACAACTCTGGCCTTGTGAATCCATGGACGACCCAGCAAACAAGAGTAGGATGGACGGATGTCCATCACATAGAAAGTTGAATCAAAGACTTGAGAACCAACTCTGATTGGAATGTCAACTTCGCCATGTACCATCCTTTTCGAACCGTCAAAGGCTCGGACAACAATGTTACTGGGCTTGAGCTCCAGACCCTCACAATCTAGCCTGTCTAGGGCCTTCTTGGGCAATACATTCAATGAAGAACCGGTGTCCACCAATACATGGGCAAGAGTAGTGCCCCTGCATTCAATAGAGACATGCAGGGCGTCATTATGGTTCTTTCCTTTTACGGTCAGATCGGCGTCAGAAAAGCCCAGACCATTATCAGCAGGAAAGTTGGCCACACAATCAGTAAATTGATCAGCAGACGTTTCTTGCGGCACATGAGCCGTCTTCAGGAAGGAGATCAGGGCCTTGGAATGGGCCTCTGAGCACAATAACAGTGATAGCATAGAAATCTTTGATGGGGTGTGCCCCAGCTGCTCAACAACATTGAAATCACTTTTCTTGATAATCTTGAGGATCTCCTCCATCTCTTGCTGGGAGACTTCAACAGCGGTTGTCTTTGGCGCCTCCGTCAGGGCAGGAAAATCAGCAGCAACCCCTTTGCCCCGAGCATTAGAGGACTCGGCAGCAGGGGTAGAAACAGGAACTTGATTTGGAAGGGAAACATCCACACTTGCGGGTGTGATGATAAGAGGTTTCTGAATGACTGGTGGCGAAATATCTGGTGAAAACAGCCTACCACTGCGAGTAATCTTGGCAGGCCCGGTGATGTTACTGACACCAGTACTGGTATCAAACTCTTGTTTTACTCCAAGAACATAAACATCTGCCCCATAGTGCCATGGGACAGCTTTGTCGGATGTATAAGGGAGAGGTCCTGGAATAGTGATGATGACGGGAGCCAACTTCTGAGTGGACATAATTTTGACAGGCTTCTTTGAAGGAGCCTTGGGAGGTTTGTTGAAAATAGTGACAATAGAAACTTCTTCGGCAGGGACAGCAGGAATGACACTCTTCTCGAATAAGATCTCTTTGCTATCCATCAGGCTTTGGATACCTGATTTTAGAAAAGGACAACCAAAAGGGGAAACAGCACATAGAAGGCAATCTTCACCACATCCCGGAAATAAACCGGCTAGCAACAGATTCCTTTTAACAGTCGATAACGGAGTAACAATCTCTTCCACGGAGGCCACGTGTCGGTCTTCTTCCACAGTACTCACTCCATGCTGGGGCATGGGAGCAGTCACAACATTGGGTCTTTTAGGTGCCTCAAACTGTATTTCCTTAGCATCAATAAGGTCTTGAACCTTATTCCTCAGAGCCCAGCAATCGTCCGCAGTATGCCCGGGGCTATCAGAGTGATAAGCGCAACGGGCATTGGGGTTGTACTTTGGAGAAGCTGTGTTCACTACCTTCGGAGCTTCCTTGACAGTTACCAGGTTAGTTGATAGCAGTTGCGGCAATATCTGAGACAGGGTCATACTGAGCCGAGTGTACTGTCTTTTGGGTCTCTCGCCCCTTTGTTGATTATACTGCTGAGGAGCAGCAACAGGCTTCGAAATTACCAATGCATTGACAGCTTGGCGGCGTTCTGGCTTAACTTGTCTTCTAGGACCATAAACAGCACTAGCTTCCTTCTTGAAAGGCTTCTTCTCAGTACTCACAGCGGCACCTTTCTGTATCTTCCCCGACTTGATACCAGCTTCTATCCTCTCACCAGTCAAGATCAAATCTGTAAACCCAGCAGAGGAATTACCAATCAGATGATTAAAGAATGGACCAGACAAGGTCCCTAGGAACATGTCAACAAGTTCACGGTCAGTCAAAGGAGGCTGCACCCTGCCAGCCAGGTCTCTCCACTTTTGCGCATACTCCTTGAATCCTTCACCCGTCCCTAGTGACATACCCTGAAGTTGGGTACGCGTAGGAGCGAGGTCAGAATTGTACTGATACTGTTTATAAAATGCAGTGGCCAAGTCTTCCCAGTTTCGGATACTGGCTCCATCCAGCTGATAGAACCATTCGAGTTGAGCCCCTGAAAGGCTATCCTGAAAGAAATGGATCCAAAGGTTCTTGTCTGCACTGTAAGGTTGGATCTTCCTTACATATGATCTGAGATGCATTTTCGGGCAGGATAGCCCGTCATATCTTACAAAAATTGGCACTTTGAACTTCAGGGGGATCACAATTCCAGCAACTAATCCCAAGTCTTCGAAATCTAAGCCGGGAACTCTCTGCAGCTCCATAGCTGCCAACCTGTCTTCCAAACCTTTGTACTTATCATCAGCGGGCGGGTATTGTTGATCAGAGTAGTCTTCGTCCTCTTTAGCCTCCTCTTCTTCAACCTCGGATTCGGAAGGTACCGCAGCCGCATTCCCTTTACTGGTTCCCTCCTCAGAAGTAGGGGAAATTCGAGCACTCTTCTGGCTTCACCCTCAAACCTTCTTCCTAAGGTAGCCACCCCGATTCTCTTCTTCTTCTTTTTTACTTGGTCTTTGTTCCCCAGCAGGGCTTTCAGATCCTCCTGACCCTTAGCCAAAGTCATCAGGAGTTGTTGAAACTGTGCGTTCTGAGACTGCAAGTCCTTGACCGTCTGTTCGAGATCCATCTTACTGAAATAAACAGCAGAAAGATAAGGAAACCTGGTGTGGAGACCTGCTTATGCGCATGATGAATGATATGCTTATGTATGCAATGCATTCAAGGATTTAGAAAATTCAAAATTGTTGTAAACAAAAAGAACGCACGTCATATTAATAAGAAGAAATTTGTCAGTATATAAATATTACAAAAAAAACTTCTCAAAGTAAAAAGACGTTGCGCATCCTCTTTAGTGCAATGTGTGTTGAGGGTCTCTTCCTCATGGAGTCGGCGGGTAAGCTCTAGAACCTTCTTCTCACTGGCGTAGAAGCTGGCTTCAAAAGTGTTCCATTCCTCCTTAAGTTGGATCCAACTCTTCTGCATCTCCTCCCACGATGTAGGCATGTCAGGATATAGGATGGTGTAGGGAACCTCTCCTTCCTTGACGGGCTCTTTAATCACAGGGAGAACATGAGGATAAGGCATCATTAGACTCTGGGCTCGGGCTCGTACCCATTTGAGGTAAGGCTCAAGAGGGATGGAGTTCTTGTGCCCCAGTGTCTTGCTGTCAACCTTGTTAGGCATCCTCCAAGCTCTGATGAATCTTTGGCGAAGTCCTTGCGCATCGTTGTCGAAGTCAAAAACTAGGTCAGGAATCAACATATCATGAGGACCATCCCTCCGTGCATATCCAAATTGTCTCAAGGCTAGGCAAGGGTTGTAGGTAATGCCTCCCCTAATGCAAAGTAATGGAACATTAGGGAACTCTCCACAATGATCGACGATGATGACATTTTCTCTGGACCGAGAACACCAATGTACATCAGAGTGAGTGAGGGTCATTAACCGTTGTGACCACCTTAAACCTTGGTCATTTTCAAGACAGATTGTGGAAGGTGCGAAATAAACCACCTTGCAAGGAGAGGAGTACAACACATGAGAACACTCCTCTTTCTCATTGTTCGAGTGTAAAATGAGTGAAGAATGTCCCCAAGCAATGTTGGTATTGGATTTCTGGATAAGAAGATCTTGACGGCGTTGACATCTACAAGCTGGTCAGGATTTGGGAACAAGACCAACCTATAGATAAGGAGTGCCACAATTTCTTCAAAGGCTTGTAGGTCCAATGAATTCCAACACTCTTGTGCCTTCTCAAACAAGAATTTTGCTAAGAAGCCTTTGACACCGCTTCTAGTTTCCCCATGCCCCTTGATGTCGGATGGCTGTAGATGTAGTGCTCGAGCAACATCTTCAGGCTTTGGTTCCTTTTCCGTACCGTTGAAAGGTAGTTGATTAAGGATAGGAATCCTCAGGAGTTGAGAAAATTCCTCCAAAGTGGGCACCAATTGGTACTCGGGGAAAGTGAAACAGTGGTGAAGAGGGTCAAAGAACTGTAACAGCACCTTCATCATGTCCTCTTCAATGTTGGTGTTGACTAGGCTGAGCAGTCTACCATGTCTTTCACTGAAGGGAGAGCTTTCCGGAATTCTTGATGTGAGCTCTTTGAGTTGAGGAGGGATTCTCACAAGGTTGACTTGGATAGTTTTCCTGCGAGAAATTTCCATGACCTACAAAACAAGAACAAAGATGAAAATCTAAACCCTTGAAGTGGTTAGTGTATGCATATGATGCTTTATGATGTTCATGATGTATGCACAAACTTATGTACAAGCAAATCACACAAAACCCTAGTTTCAGGCTTGCATGGGGTTTCATAGGTAAATACCCTCTTGAGTGTAGTTGGCTTAAAAACCTGTCCTATAAATAGTAACCGGGTTCTAAAGAGCTCAATATCACTGGATTGTTTTCCATGTTCATTGTTTTGGTTTAGCCAATTAACTAGCGACCAAAATATTCCAAGAAAACAACCCTCAATGAGTGTAGTATCGAGTATCTACCAACTTCGGACTGCACCAAAGCCGGTCATCTCACTACCCCTAATGAAAGGCCAAGATGGTCAAGTAAGGTTCTAGGTCATTAGTGCTTAGTGACATCACTCAGCGGCCCCGTACTCTCCTTGATTGAACTCAAGGGTTACCGGTACTCACAAATATGTCGCACTAATATAGCTATTGCTTCAACCATGTCGGTATACCCCGCACAGTTTCCACAACGTATTGCTATCTATGAATGTTTCCCCAAATCCGGGTGTAGGATTGCAAACCCAAACAAGAGAGCCAAGATGTAAAGCAATCAAAACAAACAATTAGTCATGCAAGAGGGTGATCTAAGCCATAAGGTTA
The DNA here is from genome assembly GCA_948472305.1 of Vicia faba. Classification (NCBI taxonomy): domain Eukaryota; kingdom Viridiplantae; phylum Streptophyta; class Magnoliopsida; order Fabales; family Fabaceae; genus Vicia; species Vicia faba. The sequence goes on from OX451739.1 coordinate 1,487,390,589, forward strand.
CTCCACTTTAAAGAAAATTCCCCAGCAGAGTCGCCAGTTCTGTGATACGGTGGGAGAACTGACTTGAGTTTTGCGTTTGTTTTCGCAAATGTTTCGGTTGAGCAAGAGTCGCCACCGACTTTTTATTTTATCCTAAGGAAAGGTTAAAAAGCACAGCAAAAAACCTTTGAGATGTTTTCTTGGGTTCGGGGAGTAGATTATAGAAAGGGAAGGTATTAGCACCCTTTCTGTCCATGGTTATCCATGGGCTCTTAGTTACTTGCTTAGATCAACTTGCCTTGATTTTCAATTGTTTGAAATGGTGCTTTGTGTGTGGGTTTGAAAATGTTTTGAAAAGAGGCCAATGTGGTGGCAACCTTTGTAATGATCCATGTTGGGATGTATACAAAGGTGTATGTCTTTTGAAAAGTTTTCAATGTTTTTTGAAAGTTGTTTTGAAAGTGTGTTGTGAGGTGTGTTTTGAAAAGTAGGCAAGTGTTTTTGCAAGTTTGATCAAGTAACTAAGAGTTGTCTACCCCTAAATTTACTCAAAGATTTTTTTTCCTATGTTTTTAACCCTTTTAACAATTTTGTTCCACCATTGTATTTGATGGACAATCTTGTGTTAGGATGTTAACGGGACGGGCGCGGGTCATCGTATAGACCATGATAGCAATGTTGCAAAGCATCTTAGTTTTTCTTTTGAGGGACTAAGATCATTTTTTGTAAGGCAACTTTCGAAAGCGTCATCGAGGGACTATGATCTTTTGATTTTGTTTGTTTTACTAAGATACTTTGCATGCGTAACATGGCCCATTTTTTAAGGCAACAAGTGGATGTAACCCTAGGGGTGTTAGTGTGCAAGTGTGTTTTATTGCATACAAGAGTTTATCTTTGAATTAGGATTTTCTATTTCATTGATTTTATCTTGCCATACACATCCTAATTACTAGCAATAAGAAGCGGAAATAAAAAATCCTACGCTATTACAACAATTAGGGAGTGGGGATACACATTTGTACATGGGGGTTCAACGAGAAAAATAGACAAAAAAGAAAATAGCAAAAAAACAAGATAGAGAGAAAGAGAGAGGGAGCCAGCGCGCTGCTGAGAGGTCATCAGAAGTTCTGACTCAGATCCGCTGCCAAATGATCAACCTCTTGGTTAAACTGTATGAGTCATAACTTCTGACCCTGGCACCTGCAAAACAGAAACCTGTTAGTGGGGAAATCAGAAGTTCTGACCCCCCTGCGCTGCAAGACAAAAGTTTGTTAGTGGGGAACTCAGAAGTTCTGATCCTGCTGGAAAGACAATAACTCTCAGAAGTTCTGATATTATTGACAGCAAAACAGGCTTCAGATGTGCTAACGTCAAAGTCAGCACTTGGCTTTTCCCTGTACTAATCAGAACATCTGCAATTTCGTTGTTATTCCACAAAACAGGAAACATATTTGGAACAACTCCAGCAAATGTCAAAGTGTTTCAGAGGACAGAACCAACAAGGTCACAGGCAGGTTCTACACTGGCTCAGAACATTCTGAGGTATGAAAATCCTCAGAACACAAACAGCAACAACATGATATTTACATTATGTTTATTTGAGCATGCACAGCTGATGATGCTTAGCAGCGTGATGAAGGTCAGCAGGTGCTTACCTGTCTGTTGGAAAAGTTTGTGGATGAAAGCTAGCTTTTGGCTCTGATGGTATTCTGGACAGATTCTTTTTGAAAAGGGTAGGTGAAGGTCAGAAGTTTGAAAAGGGTGTTTTTTAGTCACAGGAAAAAAACTGGGTATTTTGATGAAGTTTGAAGGTAAGAACTTCAAAGTTATGAAACACTGGAGATTTTGGCAGAGTTTCACAACACTTTCTTGCTAAAGATTTCTGTTTCTCTCTTAGCAATTTTTCTGTTTCTTGAACGCCCTTTTTCAGTGGACAATGGTTCTCTATTTATAGGCAAAGCTCTTGTGGATTTCTTGGTCATTAAAGGCGCCAACAGAGTTTGAATTGTTCTTTGACAGAAATTCCTGGGAAGTTGTGATAACAGATAGCCTTTCAGCCTAGGCTGGAACAGCAGGCGTGGATTGGGGAGAAGTGACCTCTTAGGTGGGTGGTGGCGTGTAGACCCATGCCAGAATCTTCATAAAGGCATTTACCAAGCCACACGTGAAGGGGTTACTTGGATGAATGTTCAGGAGTGGTTGGGAGCATTAATGAGCATTAAATGGTGATGAGACTTATCAACATCAATATTCTGGTAAATAGAAACAAACTTTGAACCAGCAGTTCTGTTTCACCAAGAACAACGTAAACCATGCTCTGGTCTTGGCCTCCTGTTGTCTTAGCAAATTCTGGGGACTCTCCTGATTTTCTGACACGTTTCTTGGATTTGCTTCTGGAAATCCTGGGCTTAGAGATTCTGTATCAGTGTAACACCCACTCTTCTGACCTTTTCATCTTCTGATTTCAGCATGTTCTGAAAGAGCCTTCAGACTTCCCTGCTTCTTTTGCATTCCTTTAGCAAATTCTGGCTGAGCTTGCGTAACTGCTGAAAGAGTCATGTTCTGTTTGAGACTTACGTATTGAACCACGTTTACAACTTCTGATTGAGCTGATGTAGCTGCTGAAGAGCCAACTTCTGATTGCGCCAAACTTGCAACTTCTGACCGTTTCTATCTGGAGTTGGGTCCAAAAGATCTGAAGCGCTGATTTCTTCTTAAACACTCATTTTTAGAGAAAAATTCCAAGTACTTAGAAAAAAAAAATTTCTTCTTTTTTTTTTTAGGGAAGAATTCCAAGTACTTAGAATTTAATTTTTCTCAAGCTAAAATCGTTGTCTTTAGAGCTTGTGTGATCATCTTGCTCTTGTAAGTGGTTTGCTTGGGCAAAAATGACAATTCAGAACTTGGATTTATTTTAGAGGGACTCTGTGAATCCAAGATAATTTCCTGAAGAAAGAGAGGGCAAATTTTGGGGTACAACAGGATCTTTACCGCTTTCTTTACTTTTCTCGCATTTATTTCCAAACGGGTTTTGTTTTTGGAGATGTATAGACCCGCGCCTTGTAATAGCGTAGATTTACCTTTCCGCAATTTATTTTCCGCACTCTTAACTGTTAAAAATGCATGAAAGATTTGTATGATAAATAAAATCAATCCGTAGCTCACAAATGCATGTTCAAAGATAAACATAAACTGAAACAACACACATGCACATGCCACTCCTAGGGTACGCCTCACTGGTTTCCTCGACGTGGTCGTCAAGTATAAGGTGTTTTAGAGGTCGCCCTCCTGTCTAAGATCCAGTTGCCTTGGATAAAAAAAGGATCTAGGACATTAGGGTTACCGCTAAGGTGTCCTACCATTGCTTTGGTGACCACACATGTCCCTAATAATCGAATTGACCCGAATACCTCCAACGACGGTGCTACCTACTTCTCAATAGTGGGATAGTACTGTCTAAAGGACTCTTACACAGCCTAATTCCTTAGAGTAGGTAGATTTCTCCTGGGTACTTGCTCTATCAAAAAACAAAAACATCTTTTCGCACTGACACTTTCAAAAAGTTTTCAAACAAATATTTCATACACTCTTGAGGACAGATACAAGAGTTACCTAGAAATTTTTCAAACGAAACTTTTTCAAAACCCACAAAAACAAGAAAAGCAAAATCTTTTGAAAACATAAGAGCAAGTACCTAAGAGCCCGTGGATAACCACGGATAGAAAGGGTGCTAATACCTCCCCTTTCTATAAAACTACCTCCCGAACCGAGAAACATCTCGAAAAGGAATTTTGCTGTGCTTTTGTCCTTTCCATGTTGGAGAACATAAAAGACGATGGCGACTCTTGCTTACCGCGACATTTCGCGAACCAGCTTAAAAAAACAGTCAGTTCTATTTCCACCGATCACAGAACTGGCGACTCTGCTGGGGACTCCATTATAAAAGTGAGGTGTACCTTAGGATTAGATCATACTTATGTTTTCAATTGCTTGCTTTGATTGCTTTTATATTTGTGGGCATTGCATCGGAGTTTCATAGATCCTAACCCGAGTATGGGGAATACCTTTTAGGTAGCATAAGCTGTGAGGGACCTGTCCGGCGTAGACCGACACGGGTGAAGCAGTGGCTACATTGGTGTGACACCTTAGTCTGTACCGATATCCCTTGTGTTGCAACGAGGAGAATATGGGTCTTCTGAGGAGTCATTAAGCACCAACCGACCTTAGAACCCTAAATTGACCCAACTTGGCCATAGAACAGTAGCAGTATGCTACACCCATTGAGGCTAAACTCTCACGGTGGTTCTGGCCGCAAGAAAAGATTGCAACGCTGGAGTTATGACCGATTGAGGGTAGTCAGTGATATTGGGATCCTCTAGAACCCGATTACTATTTTCTAGGACAGGTCTTAACCAACGAAACTGAAAGAGGGTAGTACCTGAACTTCATGCTGGCCTAAACTCTAAGGGATGTCTTGTGTGACTTGTGTGCCTTATCATGTTTGCCTTTGTGAATACTTGTGGTGTGCTTTATCATAACATCATACCATCATACCATTGCATGCATCCTCCATAAGGACTGACCCGTTTCAAAGACAAGAGGGTTTCATCTTTGCTCTGTTTTGTAGGATATTATGATGCCCATGCGAAGGAACACTATCCGGCTCAACTTTGTTCACCCACCTGATTTGCTTAAAGAATTGGTTGACAGAATTCCAAATACTACTTCCTTCATCTAGAGGCATGGTTCTCTTCTCGGTTTAGTTACTTCAAAGTGGGACCAACAACTGATGAGTGTCCTGACCCAGTTTTATGATCCCCTGTACCATTGCTTCACCTTTCAAGACTTCCAGCTGGTCCCTACCCTGGAAGAATTCTCTGATTTGCTTGGTATCCCTGTTTTGGAACAGACTCCTTTCATTGGTTGGGAAAAGACCCTTAGGCTTGAGGAGATTGCTGCAGCCCTTCCTTTGACCAACAAGGAGGTAATGGATTACTGGGTGACTAGAAGCGAAATTAAGGGCTTTTTGGCTAAGTTCCTGATTGGTAAGGCTAATAGTTTCTGGAATGACTTAGACTTCAGGGCGTATGAAGACATTCTGGCTCTCTTAATCTACGGTCTAGTATTGTTCCCAAATTCGGATAACTTTGTCAATATCAATGCCATAAGGATCTTCATGTCTCGGAACCCTGTGCCCACTCTCTTGGGTGATATCCTGCAACAACTTTATGCTCGTACTGCCCGAAGACGGGGAACTCTGTGGTGTTGTGCTCCTTTGTTAGTGAGGTGGTTTATTTCGCACCTCCCTAAGTTCGTGCTGAAGAACAAAGAAGGAAGGGCCTGGGCTCATAGGTTAATGTCTCTCACCGATAATGACATCATTTGGACTCTCAGAGGTTTAGATGAAGTGGCTGTTATTGATCGTTGCGGAGAGTATCCTAATGTTCCTTTGATTGGTACCCAGGGCGGAATCTCTTATAATCCATGTCTAGCTATCCGTCAATTTGGAAGAGCCAGAAGAGAAGGGCCTCATGAGATGTTGGTTCCTGACATCAGTTTTGAGTTTCAGGTAGACAGTGACGAGCTGCGTCGTAAATTCATTCGGGCTTGGGACAGAATTCACAAAGCTGATCCACATGAGTTGGGACCGAAGAATTCTCTGCCTATGGAATTCTACTATAGATGGGTCCGCATCCGTGCTCAGAAGTTAGGTATGCCATACGAAGCTGTCAGGCCTATCATTCTTGAATTTCTTGATAAAGACGGGGTTCTTCCAACTGTACTCCCTCCTCATATGCCTACTGATGTTGATACACTAAAGAGTTCTTGGGCGCAACTACAGGAAGAATGGGATTCTTATCGGGAAAGGTTCAATGAACAAGAACAGAAAATCCAGAAGATGACCAAGCAGTTGGAGAACGAGCGGGTCCTGAATGACTATATCCGTACTGAGAGGAGGAGGCCATGGGAGCACTGATGGACCTTGGATATTTCTTTTATAGCTTTTATTTCCTTTTCAGTATTTTCATTCTTGTAACGCCTAAGGGCAATTTCTTGAACAATTTAAAATTGAATCTAATAAAGTGTGTTTCCTTTTTGTCTACAAAGTTGAATCCCGATTGTCTTTGAAAACATAAATCATACGCATTCCATGCATCATATGCATCACATGTACCCTTTTTCTACAGGTTGCTTAATCTTCTTCGCTATTTATTTCAGCAATCATCATGAATCCTGAGCCTACTATTGAACAAGATATCAAGGCCCTCCAGGCCCAGAACGCCCAGTTTCAAGAGTTGGTCATGAGTTTAGCCCAGGGTCAACAGGAACTGAAGACTCTGCTTTTGAAGAAGAAGAAGAAGAGGATTGTGCTATTCAACATTGGACGGAGGTTTGGGAATACACTGCAAAATGAGGCTGATATGGCTACTTCCTCTGTAGGGAAAGATAGTCCCCAAGGGGGAAGGGTTCCTAGTCCCGTGGTCTCCGACAACGAGACAGATTTCAATGATGAACAGTACCCTCCTGCTGAGGACAGGTACAAACAACTAGAAGACCGTTTGAGTGGTATGGAAATTCAACACGTGCCTGGGTTGGATTTTGGAGATCTAGGTTTATCTTCTGGGGTGGTGATCCCACACAAGTTCAAGGCACCTTCTTTTGTGAAGTATGACGGAGCTTCCTGCCCTAAGCTGCACCTCTGTTCTTATGTAAGGAAGATCCAACCTTACACTGCAGACAAGAACTTATGGATCCATTTCTTCCAGGATAGTCTTTCAGGGACTCAACTCGAATGGTTCTATCAGCTGGATGGAACCAGTATTCGTAACTGGGAGGACTTGGCAACTGCTTTCTATAAGCAGTATCAGTACAATTCCGACCTTTCTCTTACGCGTACCCAATTCCAGGGTATGTCACTTGGGGCGGGTGAAGGTTTTAAGGAGTACGCGCAAAAGTGGAGAGACCTGGCTGGAAGGGTGCAGCCGCCTTTGACTAACCGTGAGCTTGTGGACATGTTCTTGGGGACCCTTTCTGGTCCATTCTTTAACCACCTGATTGGTAATTCTTCTGCTGGGTTTACAGATTTGATATTGACTGGTGAGAGGATAGAAGCGGGTATCAAGTCCGGAAAGATACAGAAAGGTGCCTCCTCGAGTACTGAAAAGAAGCCCTTCAAGAAAGAATCTAGTGTCGTTTATGGGTCAAAGAAACAGAATAAACCGGAACGCCACCAAGCCGTCAACGCGGTGGTGATCTCAAAGCCTGCTGCTGCTTCTCAGCAATACAACCAACCATGGGGTGAGAGGCCCAAAAGGCAGTATACTCGGCTCAATATGACCCTATCTCAGATATTGTCGCAACTACTGTCAACCAATCTGGTAACTGTCAAAGAAGCTCCGAAGGTAGTGAACACCACATCTCCAAAGTACAATCCCAACACCCGCTGTGCTTATCACTCTGACAGCCCGGGGCATTCTACTGATGATTGTTGGGCTCTGAGGAATAAGGTTCAGGACCTTATTGATGCTAAAGAAATACAGTTCGAGGCGCCCGAAAGGCCCAATGTTGTGACTGCTCCCATGCCCCAGCATGGAGTGAATGTTGTGGAAGAAGACCTGTATGTAACCTCCGTGGATGAGATTTTTACTCCGTTGTTGAATGTCAAGAGGAACCTGTTGCTAGCCGGTTTATTTCCGGGATGTAGTAAAGGTTGCCATCTATGTGTTGTTTCACCTGCTGGTTGTCCTTTGTTGAAGTCAGGCGTCCAAAACCTGATGGATAACAAAGAGATCTTGTTCGAGAAGATTGTCGTTCCTGCTATCCCTGCTAAAGAAGTTTCTATTGTTACTATTTTCAACAATTCTCCTAAGGCTCCCTCAAAGAAGCCTGTCAAAATCATGTCTACTCAGAAGGTTGCACCTATCATCATCACTGTTCCGGGGCCCATCCCTTATGCCTCTGACAAAGCTGTCCCGTGGCACTATGGGGCAGACATTTATGTGCTTGGAGTAAAACAAGAGTTTGATACTAGTACCGGCGTCAATAACATCACCGGGCCTGCCAAAGTCACTCGCATTGGTAGGCTGTTCTCACCAGATATTGCGCCACCAGCTATTCAGAGACCTCTTATCATCACACCTGCCAGTGTGCCTGCTTCCATGCCTGACCAAGTTCCTATTTCTGCCCCTGCTGCCGAGTCATCTGACGCTCGGGGCAAAGGGATTGCCACTGATGTGCCTGCCCAGATGGAGGCACCGAAGACCGTCAATGTTGAAGCTTCCAAGCAAGAGATGGAAGAGATCCTTAAGATTATCAAGAAGAGTGATTTCAATGTAGTTGAGCAGCTGGGGCACACCCCCTCTAAAATTTCTATGCTATCACTATTGTTGTGTTCAGAGCCCCATGCCAAGGCTCTGATTACCTTCCTGAAGACGGCCCATGTTCCACAAGAAACGTCTGCTGATCAGTTTACCGATTGTGTGGCCAACTTGACTGCTGATAATGGGTTGGGTTTCTCTGATGCCGATCTGACTGCCAAAGGAAAGAACCATAACGACGCCCTGCATGTCTCCATTGAATGCAGGGGCACAACTCTTGCCCATGTGTTGGTAGACACCGGTTCTTCGTTGAACGTATTACCCAAGAAGGCCCTAGACAGGTTGGATTGTGAGGGTTTAGAACTCAAGCCTAGTAACATTGTTGTCCGGGCCTTTGACGGGTCGAAGAGGATGGTACATGGTGAAGTTGACATTCCAATCAGGGTTGGTTCTCAGGTCTTTGATTCAACATTCTATGTGATGGACATCCGACCGTCCTATTCTTGTTTGCTGGGTCGTCCATGGATCCACAAGGCTGGAGCTGTGACCTCCACATTACATCAGAAGCTTAAATATCCGGTCAGAGGGAAGATCATAACAGTGCAGGGGGAAGAAGAATATACAGTCAGCCACCTTAACTCGTTCTGGTACGTAGAGATGGATGGGGAGTTCATTGAGACCCCCTTCCAACACTTTGAAGATGTGCCTCAGACACTGGCGTCAGCAGAGACTGTGACTGAAGAAGATTATCCGTTGAAGATGGCCTCCTTAAAGGATGCCCGGGCTGTTATCGAGAAGGGTGAGTGCGCAAACTGGGGCCGCCTTCCTGATTTCACTCCGGAGACTGACAAGTTTGGTTTGGGTTTCACTGCAGAAGCTCAGAGGGCTGTCCGTAAGGCAAGGATTGGAAGACCTCATGTATTCATCACCAACCCGGGAGTAAATGCTATTGAAGACGAAGCGGAAGAATCTGAATTCAACAGCTGGATCTACCCAACGACCGATGGTGGACCAAGCAACTGGACTGTGAAAGACTTCGTACCTACTACTTTTGTCACTCAGTAATGAACTCCTTTGTTTTGAATTTGTAACAAACAATATTACTAAACTCTATGGCCCGGTGTCTTACCCGGGGCACCGTGGCTTCATTTGTGAGGGCTTATTATTTGTCACTTTCATATATCATGAATAAAAGCATTGGACGTTTTTCGCATTTCAAATCTTGCGCTCCCTTTCTGTCTTTATATATTGCAAAACAACTATATTTACACATACTCACCTATACAGGTTCCCATCCACTCTGGATCCCACTGGTAACGACTCTGCTACTGCCAGTTATGACTTCGAAAATCCGATCAACTTAGTCGAAGACGAAGGTGAAGATGATTGCGAAGTGCCTGGTGAGCTTGCAAGACTGCTACTCCAGGAAGAGAGGGCCATCCAGCCACATGAAGAGCCAGTGGAAACGGTAAATCTGGGTACTGAGACAGACAGAAAGGAAGTTAAGATTGGTGCCAATCTAGAGCTCAGTGTGAAACAACGGTTGATTCAGATGCTGCATGACTACGTGGAAATCTTTGCCTGGTCTTATGAAGACATGCCTGGGTTGGATACCGACATTGTGGTTCATCACCTGCCTACCAAGGAAGAATGCCCTCCGGTAAAACAGAAGGTCCTCCGTATGCGTCCAGAGATGTCCGAGAAAATCAAAGCTGAGGTTATGAAACAATTTGACACCGGTTTTCTAGAAGTGACTTCTTACTCTCAGTGGGTTGCCAACGTGGTTCCAGTGCCGAAGAAGGATGGTAAGGTCCTAATGTGTGTTGATTACAGGGATTTAAACAGGGCGAGCCCCAAGGATTATTTCCCCCTGCCTCATATCGACGTTCTGGTCGACAACACTGCTCAGCATAAGGTATTCTCCTTCATGGACGGGTTCTCCGGTTATAATCAGATCAAGATGGCTCCTGAAGACATGGAGAAGACCACTTTTATTACTCAGTGGGGCACCTTTTGCTACAAGGTCATGCCTTTTGGGTTGAAAAATGCTGGGGCAACCTACCAACGTGCCATGGTTACTTTATTTCATGACATGATCCATCATGAGATCGAAGTATATGTCGACGATATGATTGCAAGGTCCCAAACTGAGGAGGAACACCTTGACCATCTACAGAAGTTGTTTGACTGTCTGAAGTTGTACAAGCTGAGGTTGAACCCGAACAAGTACACCTTCGGGGTGAGATCTGGAAAATTGCTAGGCTTCGTCGTAAGCGACAAAGGTATTCAAGTGGACCCTGCCAAGGTAAAAGCCATACAAGAGATGCCAGTTCCAAAGACAGAAAAAGAAGTCAAAGGCTTTCTAGGACGGCTGAACTACATTGCCCGATTCATCTCACATATAACTGCTACCTGTGAACCAATCTTCAAGCTACTGAAGAAAGATCAAGTAGTACGTTGGAACGATGAATGTCAGGCCGCTTTCGACAGAATCAAAGAGTATCTCCAAGAGCCACCCATTCTTATGCCACCGGTTGAAGGAAGACCTCTAATATTATACTTGACAGTACTGGACAACTCAATGGGGTGTGTGCTGGGGCAGCATGACGAGTCTGGCCGAAAAGAGCACGCTATTTATTACCTTAGAAAAAAGTTTACCGACTGTGAGACCCGATACTCACTGCTCGAGAAAACTTGTTGCGCTTTGGTATGGGCTGCTCGCCGGCTGAGACAGTATATGTTGACTCACACTACTCTATTGATTTCAAAAATGGATCCAATAAAGTACATATTCGAAAAGCCTGCCTTGTCCGGAAGAATAGCAAGACGGCAAATGATCTTGACCGAATATGACATCCAATACACGACTCAAAAAGCAATCAAGGGAAGTGTATTGGCGGACCATTTGGCACATCAGGCAGTGGACGACTACCAATCTATGAACTTTGAATTTCCAGACGAGAATATCATGGTAGTGACTGATTGTGAAATACTTGGACCGGATGAAGGACCTGAGGAAGGATCCCGATGGTCTATGCACTTTGACGGAGCCTCAAACGCGTTGGGTAATGGTATTGGCGTCGTGATCATATCCCCTAAAGGCACTCATACTTCACTCACTGCCCGACTATGTTTCAACTGCACCAACAACATGGCGGAGTATGAAGCATGCATTATGGGTCTTCGAGATGCAATTGACCTAAGGATCAAGTTTCTGAGTGTCTTCGGAGATTCCGCTCTCGTGATCAGCCAGATCAAAGGCGAGTGGGATACGAAACACCCAAATCTTATTCCTTACAAAGAGTATGTACTGACATTGATCCCCCATTTCGAAGAGATAACTTTTGAACACTTCCCAAGAGAGGAGAATCAGTTAGCGGACGCGTTAGCTACGATGTCTTCTATTTCCAAAGTCAAATGGGATAACGAGGCTCCCCGGATCATTATCTGGAAATTGGACGAACCTGCACATTGCTGCGATCTTGAGGCTGAAGAGGTAACTGAAAAACCTTGGTATCATGAAGTGAAGAGGTACTTAGAAGCTCAAGAATACCCCAAGGGTGCATATGTTAATGACAAGAAGTTCCTGAGAAGGTTTGCGGCAAAGTCCTTCCTCAGCAATAGCATTCTATATAAGCGAAACCATGATTCTAACCTTACTGCGTTGTGTAGATAAGACTGAAGCAGAAAGGATCATGGCAGAGTTGCATGAAGGTACCTTCGGAACGCACTCCAGTGGACATAGCATGGCAAAGAAAATCCTTCGGGTAGGATACTTCTGGTCCACAATGGAAGCTGACTGTTACCAACATTCTCGGACGTGTCACAAATGCCAGATCTATGCTGATAAGGTGCACGTTCCTCCAGTTCCTCTGAACGTCTTGACAGCACCTTGGCCTTTTGCAATGTGGGGCATTGATATGATCGGCGAGATCAGACCTACGGCATCCAATGGGCATCGCTTCATCCTGGTAGCGATTGATTACTTCACAAAGTGGGTTGAAGCAGCTTCCTATGCTACGGTAACCAAGAACGTCGTGGCACGGTTCATTCGGAATAACCTGATCTGTCGCTACGGTGTACCAGAGAGGATCATTACGGACAATGGTACCAATCTTAATAACAAGATGGTCACTGAGCTCTGCGAGCAATTCAAGATACAGCACCACAACTCTTCTCCTTACCGACCGAAGATGAATGGGGTTGTGGAAGCGGAAAATAAGAATATCAAGAAGATTGTGCAGAAGATGACAGTGACCTACAAAGATTGGCACGAGATGTTACCGTTTGCTCTTCATGGGTACCGTACCTCAGTACGGACGTCAACAGGGGCAACACCCTTTTCCTTGGTCTATGGCATGGAGGCAGTCTTGGCTATTGAAGTGCAGATACACTCTCTCCAGATAATGAAGGATGCAGGTTTAAACGAAGATGACTGGATCCAGACCCGGCTTGATCAGCTGAATCTAATCGATGAAAAGAGACTCACTGCTATTTGTCATGGTCAGACGTACCAAAAACGGATGATCAAGGCTTTTAACAAGAAAGTTAGACGACAAGGGTATCAAGCCGGAGACCTGGTAATCAAGCGCATCATCCTTCCTCAAAGTGATCCCAGGGGAAAATGGACCCCTACGTACGAAGGGCAATTTGTGGTTAAACATATCTTCTCAGGAGGAGCTATGATCCTAGCCACCATGGATGGTGACGACCTTCCTCACCCTGCCAATGCAGACATAGTAAAAAGATACTACGCATGACTAAAGACCCGCTAGGTTGACACACCTAGGCAAAAATAAGGGCTTCCCGGCGAACCAAAAGGGTTCGGGCAAAAATAAGGGATGAAATGAAAAAAATATGTACACCCGGCAAGTCGAAAACCTGAAAAGGCGGCTTGGGCAAAAATGGGTATCCCGGTGGACTGAAAACCCGAAAGGGCGGTCCAGGCAAAAGTTAGGGATTAAAGCGTAATACTATGTCTCATTGGATCACCTTGCATCCAGAATTCGGCATCAATTATCAGGTTCAGACGACACGAATCAGTCAGCTTCATCTTCAACTAAGCAGCAAAGTGATGAGACGCTTGAAGACATAAAGGCGATAGCAGAGTTGGAACCCAGTGGGATTATTTTTCACATAGCTGTTTTGTTTTCCTTTTAAAAATTGTATAAACTCTATGTTGTTCGGCGGCGTTCTCTTACTAGGATGTCATCCTCCTGTACAAAAACGTCTATTTACAGGCAAACTTCAAAATCAATACAAATTCACTTTTCCAGACAAATTGCCAATTGTTTTTTCTTTTTCTGTTTTGTTTTGCAAAGAACGTCCAATGTTCATTTTTGATATATGCATTTGACATTAATTGCTAATCATAAATATTTGCATGCGAAACAAAGGACTAATTACAGGTGACATCAGAAACAGGGGTAATAATGAGTGGTCTAAGCAATCTAGTTGCTCTGTCCACCAAGGTACCAAGGTAAGTTCGGCTGAAGAATGTAACCAAGATATCTTCACTCCCCACAGGGTAAGACCAGAATCAGCAATACTCTCCCCAGCAGAGTTGGTCTCCCATCAGCCCCGAAAAGGCACAGTATCTCCAGCAAGTCAGCGATACTCTCCCCAAGCAGAGTTAGTCTACTGTCAGCCTTAAGGAAGATGGGTATCCCTAGAAAATCTCAATATTCCCCAGCGGAGTATACAGATGTTCCTAAGCAAGCATCCCCGGCAGTCTTAATATAAGATTGTTCCCTGGTGGAATACAGACATCTAGTGGAGCCACTCCCCAGTACAGTCCAAGAGTTTCCCCAGGAGAATTGAATCATCCTCCCCAGTAGATTCTGGAAGCTTATCCCTAGAAGAGTCCGGAAGCTTATCCCCTGCAGAGTACGAACACATCACCCCGGCTTTATTCAAAGGTTATTCCCCACCAGGGTATAACTGGGTTATCCTCAGGAAATTACAATGGAAGATCGTCCTCGGCGAAGTTCTTCCTATCCCCCAACGGAGTTCATCAAATTCCCCAACGAAACTTATCAACGGAATCCCCAGCGGAGTTATCATCAAAATCTCAGCGAAGCATCTCTTCCCCACAGAGTAATTCCCCGCAGAGTAATCTCTTCAACAAGCTTATTCCCCAACAGAGTCATCTTCTCCTACCGGTTTATTCTTGCAACCATCATCCCCAGCGGAAACGAAGAACTCAACTCTTCAACATCGGCCCAGGATTCAACGAACTTCCCGGCGTTCGTCAAGGATTTATTTTCCCAGACGAAAATACATTCATAAACATTTCACATTTCATATCTCCTATCTACATACATGATAAGGTGCATACAACACGATCTCGTTTTGAGAACGTCATGACATTATGCATTTCATACATCATGACATTGCATACAACTAATGTTTTGCCTTTTCAGGAAAAGGTCAATCCAAAGATGATTACTATCAACTATCGCGATTCCAGATTCGATACTTGTATCTAGCCAGGGCTTATCTATGAGTGATTGATTGTAGATTCGATACCTGTATCCAGCCAGGGCATATCTGCATGAAGAGTTTAGAGATTTGATACCTGTATCCAGCCAGGGCATATCTGTAGACGACTAATTCCAGATTCGATACCTGTATCTAGCTAGGGCATATCTGTGAATGATTGATTGTAGATTCGACACCTCTATCTAGCCAGGGCATATCTACATGAAGAGTTTAGAGATTCGATACCTGTATCCAGCCAGGGCATATCTGTAAACAACTAACTCCGGATTCGATACCTGTATCTAGCCAAGGCATACCTGTGAGCAATTGATTGTAGATTCGATACCTGTATCTAGCCAGGGCATATCTTCATGAAGAGTTTAGAGATTCGATACCTGTATCCAGCCAGGGCATATCTATAGACGACCAATTCCAGATTCGATACCTGTATCTAGCCAGGGCATATCTGTGAGTGATTGATTGTAGATTCGATACCTGTATCCAGCCAGGGCATATCTGCATGAAGAGTTTAGAGATTCGATACCTGTACCCAGCCAGGGCATATCTGTAGACGACTAATTCCAGATTCGACACCTGTATCTAGCCAGGGCATATCTGTGAGCAATTGATTGTAGATTCGATACATGTATCTAGCCAGGGCATATCTACACAAAGAGATTGAAGATCAACACCTGTAGCAAGCCAGGATATTATCTTTCTTTCTCAGGTACGCAAGTTCTCGCTAAGGAATCTGTTACACGATCGACACCTCCAAATGGCATCTATAAGCCCATTCCCGACAAGGTTCTGTCACATCTCCAGATGGCATCTATAAGCCCATTCTCTTATCCATTACACTTCCAAATGGCATCTATAAGCCCATTCCCGACAAGGTTCTGTCACATCTCCAGATGGCATCTATAAGCCCATCCTCATATCCATCATCTCTCCAAATGGAATCTGTAAGCCCATTCCCGACATCAAATTGCTGATACTCTACTATGCGAGTGCAAATTTCTGGGCACTCTAGTGTTCAATCATCTTCCACCTTCGGATAACGAAAGGCACGCAAGCCAATCTACATCCTCAGGTTTAAGAAGATTGAACAGGGGCAACTGTTGTACCCCAAAATTTTCCCTCCCATATTCTTCAAAGTTTGTCAAGAATCATCTTCAAATGGTTCAAGACTACTCAGGGATTGCACAGTTCAAACATCCTTCTAAGCCAGTCAAAAACTAGGGTTTTGGTTCTCTCAAGGAATTTGAGGTTTTCAATGGCTCAATCAAGTCCCATAGGCCCATATACATTGTCAAGCATCTACATACCAAGTTGCAAGACTCACAGCATCAAATTGCACAGTCAAAAGTCCCATTTGCTTCACAATCAACTGTAGGGGTAAAATGGTCATTTTGGCAGTCAAAAGTCAAAATTTTTGGTCAACATCTTATTTTGAAGTCACAATCATCATTTGATCAACTCTTGATCATGATTCCACAAGAATGGCTTAAAAATCATCAAAGAGGCAAAAGTTACTATTTTTGGACAGTAGAAAAGTCAACCGTACTTTGACCAGGGCATAACGTTTTCATGGTTCATCATAAAAATCCAATCCAATGCTCATTTTGAAGGGTATGACATTTACTACAACTCATCTTCACATTCCAAGTCCAAGAAATGCTCTCACAAAAAGTTATCAATTTCTACATTATAGATCAATTTCAAAAGTCAACAAAAAGGCACTTTAAGTCAAAGACCATAACTTGAGATTGGTAAATCAAAATGACATGGGACCATAGGCATTGGTTAGAGGACTTAAAGACCTTTCCAAAATGTCCAAGAACATGTCCATATGATCAAAATTGAGCAAGATATGCATTGGAGAAGTTGGGAAATTTTCATGAATTTGCAAAAGTCAACTATCCTTAAAACTTCAATTTTTGACAAAAGGGCCCACTTTCTTCCACTTGATTCAGCCTTGTCATGCCACACACGTGTCCCATGATTAATTTCAAGATCAAACATTTATTTTTCTATTTTATTTAATTTTTATTGATTTAATTCATTTTAAATCTTTAATAATTCAAATAAAATCTAAAAATCAATGAAATGGTATCTTTTTTATTTATACAGCTTTCATATATCATGTGATGACCAAAAAATTCGTGCTAGGGCTTATGTGTACACAAAATCTTAAGATTTGATTCGAATATGGAAAGGTTGACAATGGAGGAAAGTGTAAACCTAATTCTCTCCTATAGATAGATTAAGGCCCAGCTGCTGACCTAATTCTATTCCCATATATGCAAGCAAGTGAACCCTAATGCCTAGAACGTGAAAGCTGCTGCAGAAAACCATATGCAATATTGAAAAAAAGCCAAGAAAACTCAAAATTGAATTCCACCTTCCAGACCCTTTCAAAGCAATTTAAGGATTCTAATACATTGCTAGCATTCCCAGAAGCGTGTAGAAATAAAAAACAAGCCTTAACACTCAAAGAACACGCAAGAACAGTGATACGGTTTGCTTGACTTTTCCATAATCGAAACTCACATTTTATGCATCATTAACATGTTCTAATCATCGTTTTACATTGCTTGAACCTTTACAAAGCTAATGGAATTGGTTAATTGCATTATAGTGTACAGGATCGCAGGTTGCCATTGAAGGGTTCTAGGGTTTATGAGTTCTGGAATTAGGGCTTTCTTGACCAAGCAAAATTAGAACTAATGATGCCCATGGTTGAAACCGTCTGATCAAGACGAACCTACTGGACATATCACGCCATATTTATATAGCATAGAATCCTAATCGCTATTATTCCTCAAGCTACTTTGTGGGGGTTAAAAATGCCCGCTATTTGATTTATTTTACAAGTATTCAAGGAGGAAGACGAAGGACGTGGAAGCGTGCCATTGGACGGTTCAAACAATCAACGCGCGTGTTTTGCTTTATGGCATATTGTCTGGTTTCTCATTATAATAATTAATTGCCATTATATTAATAAACGCGTTCAGTTGGCCTAGTGGAAGAGCAGGTGGCTGTTGACCATTGGGACCTGGGTTCGATTCCCAGGTCCCCCAAATTCCTTGTTTCTATTTTTTTCAATGAGTTCACATGCAGGCTTCATGAAAGGCTCCACCATAAACCTCACGCTGCAGCTTGCCATGTGGCCACCATCATCAATCCAAGGCTCTGGATGGAAGCACACCATGTTCTCCAGTCAACCAACAGGCACTTGATCCAGAAAGTCAACGTAGGCTTGATGTTCTTGGGTCTCAGATTGCTAGCATAACACCTCATATTGGGCCCAACACCCCCCTGGTTTTGTTACTCTTTTTATTTTCTTTTCTTTTATAATTTTATTAATTATTATTATTATTATTTAATTAACAGATTAATATTTTTCATAATAAATTCAGATAATATAAAAATTGTAAATATTTTTATTATTTATTAAATTCACTATTAATTATTTTTGTAAACAAAATGTAAATTAATTAAATTAGTTAATTAGGTTAACTTTAATCTTTTTACAATAAATAAAAATCATGTAGAATTAGGGTTTGACAATTTTCAATCATATTTTCTTGTTATTTTATTTTCATTAAAAACTTAAAAAACACAAAAAACATTTTTTTCTTTTAATTAATTAATTAATTAGTAAATTAGGTTTAATAGTTAATTTAATTGCAAAAGAGGACCAAACCTAATTCTTTTCTCAAAAAGAGTCAAAACCCTAAGACGTTCCCGATTCAATCTTTCGCGCGCATGTTTATTTTAATTCATTATATTTATGTATCAGCTCCGGAAATGTAATAGTTAATTAGGATCTTTACCGCTTTCTTTACTTTTCTCGCATTTATTTCCAAACGGGTTTTGTTTTTGGCGATGTATAGACCCGCGCCTTGTAATAGCGTAGATTTACCTTTCCACAATTTATTTTCCACACTCTTAACTGTTAAAAATGCATGAAAGATTTGTATGATAAATAAAATCAATCCGTAGCTCACAAATGCATGTTCAAAGATAAACATAAACTGAAACAACACACATGCACATGCCACTCCTAGGGTACGCCTCACTGGTTTCCTCGACGTGGTCGTCAAGTATAGGGTGTTTTAGAGGTCGCCCTCCTGTCTAAGATCCAGTTGCCTCGAAACGGTTGCCTCGGATAAAAAAAGGATCTAGGACATTAGGGTTACTGCTAAGGTGTCCTACCATTGCTTTGGTGACCACACATGTCCCTAATAATCGAATTGACCCGAATACCTCCAACGACGGTGCTACCTACTTCTCAATAGTGGGAAAGTACTGTCTAAAGGACTCTTACACAGCCTAATTCCTTAGAGTAGGTAGATTTCTCCTGGGTACTTGCTCTCTCAAAAAAAAATACATCTTTTCGCACTGACACTTTCAAAAAGTTTTCAAACAAATATTTCATACACTCTTGAGGACAGATACAAGAGTTACCTAGAAATTTTTCAAATGAAACTTTTTCAAAACCCACAAAAACAAGAAAAGCAAAATCTTTTGAAAACATAAGAGCAAGTACCTAAGAGCCCGTGGATAACCACGGATAGAAAGGGTGATAATACCTTCCCTTTCTATAAAACTACCTCCCGAACCGATAAACATCTCGAAAAAGGAATTTTGCTGTGCTTTTGTCCTTTCCATGTTGGAGAACATAAAAGACGGTGGCGACTCTTGCTTACCGCGACATTTCGCGAACCAGCTTAAAAAAATAGTCAGTTCTATTTCCACCGATCACATCCACCAACCCCATGCTTGTAGTAAAAAAGCGCACCCATAAAATGTACATTTTTCCTTGACTGCATTTTTGCACAAGGAACTGTATAGGTGGACTAAAACTGCAGAACCCCAACTATATTTTCTTGTTTTTTCAAAATCTCTTAGTAAATGTAAATACATAAAATTTACACTATTTCCCGTACTTTCAGGAAATAAAAAGGTACCAAATAGTATCATAAGATAAATTCTGGCTTTTACTACCCTGTCTTGCTCGGAGGAATTTTCGTTTAATTCCAAACATGCATAATGACTTTTAAGCTCAGTGAGTAGTATTCCCTGACCTCTCGCACCACCACCTTCAACCATATCCCTGCCCAACAGTTCTTCACACTGAGAGTTGGGTTGTTGAACCGACCCGTTCACGGCCTTACCGTCGACAGGGAGACCTAGTAGCATGTATACATCCTCTAGCGTGATGGTACATTCACCTATTGGTAGGTGAAATGTATGGGTCTCTGGTCTCCACCTTTCCAACATTGCAAGAATAAACTTCGAATCAATTGTGCAGTTGGAGATCTTTATGACATGTCCAAAACCCGCGTATTCCAGATATAGTACGATAAATGGGTCGGGAGCTAGGTAGTTGTGAGAACGGATTCTGAATCTTTTGGTATCCTGAGTTCATAATGTAAAATGTGTAAGATTAACTAAGATGAACAAAGCATTATCTGAAGTATGAAAAATGTATAACCAAAATAGAAACTTACAAATGCGGCAATGTTTTTCCTTGTGCCTCTGTGAGAATCGCCCATTGTTAGAAGAGCCATTGTTTAAAATGCTTGAGATTATGAAAGACTTAGAAAGTGTAAGAGAGTATGAAAGACTTAGAAAGTGTAAGAGATTATGAAAGATTTCGTAGCAGAGAGTGAGACTTGTGTGGGTGTGAGAGATGTATGATATGGTCTGTATTTATAGGCCAAAAAAATTTCATAGAGTGGTTGCTGGTGCATGCATGCATGAGAAGTGTCACTCACTCTTACAGGCTAGGTGGCAGCCTAGGGAGTTACATATCTGCATGCATGTACAAAAATGAAAGGTGTCACACTTGCAGGCTACGTGGCAGTCTAAGGATGTAACACGATTAGACAGTAAGGGAGGCGCCATTGGACTTGGCGAAAGAGTACAAAAATGAAAGTTGTCGCCATCCCAATTGGCGAATAAGAGGTGACATTGGTTGCAAGCTAGGCTCAGGCTACGTGACAGCCTTTGGGATGCCATGCCTGAATGCATGTAACCCTATTGGAGGTGATGGGAGGAGACTTACAAGATATAGTGTAGGTGCAGAGTAGGCGCAAGCTAGGTGGCAGCCTAGGGGGTTACATATCTGCATGCATGTATCACGATTGGACAGTAAGGGAGGCGCCATTGGACTTGGCGAAAGAGTACAAAAATGAAAGGTGTCGCCATCCCAATTGGCGAATAAGAGGTGTCATTGGTTGCAGGCTAGGCTCAGGCTACGTGATAGCCTTTGGGATGCCATGCATGTAACACTATTGGCAGCCTTGGGGGTTACATCCTTACTTAATTGAAATTCAGTATGAGATTTTTAGTCTTACGTTTATCATAATATTGATTCACTTAATCTGTCAAATCTTCCAACCTTTAAACCTTACAACATTCAAACATTCATACAATCAATAAACTTCAAACATACAAACATTCGAATAACTCATAAACTTCAAACATTCCAACCTTCAAACCTTACAACATTCAAACGTTCATACAATCAATAAATTTCAAACATTCCAACCTTCGAATAACTCATAAAATTCAAACATTCCAACCTTCAAACCTTCAAACAACCCTACGCAATGGCCTCTGCACCATAATATGTCGTCAAAGCACATTTCAACGGTGAGACATACATTTGTCCCACCGCTGGGTTTTTATTTAGAGACACAGACAACATCCGATTTCTCTTAAACGGGAAAACCAATTTCTCGTACTTCAAAAAACTATTGGAGGCCAAACTTGGACGAGGCCCGGTGACCCAAATATTTTATCAGTATCCAGTTTTTTTTGGAAACAAACAAGTAATTTTTTATAAGGTTGAAGTTCAAGATGACGAGGATCTCCAGAATATGTTTTCCAGCCATGTGTATTCTGGGTACGACTCTATTGAGTTGTACATTATGCTGCGAGATCCTCAGGTGACACAAGTGGTTGATCCTTTGGAGAATGAACAAGCTGAGGTAGATGCAGTTGATGAAGAAGAAGAAGGTGATGAGTTAGAGTTTGATGAAATGGTGAATGATGATTCCAACGATGATGGCATATCTAGTATTCCTGCAAACGAAATCTACACACCACCTCCGCACATGACAAACTTCAACATGGGCGGAGATGAACCTTCTACTGACTTATTTTTTAATCCGTATATGCAGTTGAATGAAAATTTAAAAGAGAAGGACAAGTTTCGTAACAGAGAGGAATGCATCAGAGCCATAAAAAAATTCCACATGCTCAAGTCGGTTGATTTTAAGGTGGACCGTGTTAACCCGGAAAGGTACAAGATCAAGTGTGTCCACCCTGACTATATGTTCAAGCTGACTGCATCATACAGATTAAGAGGTGACTGCTGGGTCATAGGTTCCATGACTACCAACACTTTTGTAAGTTCTACCCAATCACAGGACCACCGAAAACTTAACTATGATCTCATCTGTCAAGAAATCCTACCCCTGGTCAGCAACGACCCATCTTTGAAGGTGAAAACAATCATCTCCCACATCACCACGGTTTTTAACTACACTCCGTCTTACCGTAAGGCGTGGTTAGCAAAGACTAAGGCGATTGAAAAGGTGTACGGAAACTGGGAAGAGTCATACCAAGAACTTCCTCTCTACCTGAATGCACTCAAGACGTATTCTCCGGGTACTGTTTACATTCTGGAAACAGTGCCAGCATACGCCCAAGATGGTAGTATACTAAACGGCAACGGAATATTCAGTCGAGTGTTTTGGGCATTTCAACCTTGCATCACAGGGTTTGCATCATGCAAACCAATTATACAAATTGATGGGACATGGTTGTATGGGAAGTACAAAGGCACGCTACTGATGGCAGTTGCACAAGATGGCAACAACAATATTTTCCCCATTACCTTTGCCCTTGTCGAGGGGGAGACCGATGGTGCTTGGAGCTTTTTTCTGAAAAATATGCGGACACACGTGGCTCCTCAACCAGATCTCTGTTTGATCTCGGACAAACATGCCTCCATTGAAAGTGCCTACAATAATCCTGCAAACGGTTGGCATGACCCTCCTTCTACGCATGTCTATTGCGTTAGGCATATCGTCCAGAATTTCACGAGGAAGATCAAGGACAAAACATTAAGGAAAGCGGTTATGAATGCGGGATATGCATTGACACAACCCACATTCAAATATTACTGCAACGAGATCCGTTTGTCAAATCCGGAAGCCGGTAGGTGGATCGACAATATTCCGGTGGAAAAATGGACTAGGTCATACGACAATGGCCAAAGATGGGGGCACATGACAACGAATCTTATTGAATCAATGAATGGGGTATTCAAAGGCATACAAAACCTCCCGATCACTGCTTTGGTAAAATATACGTATTTCAGGATGGCTGCGTTGTTTTCCAAAAGAGGTGAAATATGGAATGCGGTGTTGCAATCTAGACAACTATGGAGTGAAAGCTGCATGAAATACATTAAGGCAGAAAGTGCCAAAGCTAACACTCATATGGTTATACGGTTTGACCGACACAGCCACAACTTCATTGTGAAAGAGACAATCGACCACAACGAAGGCCTGCCAAGACAAGAATATAGGGTCATGCTACCTTCTTGTTGGTGCGATTGTGGCGGGTTTCAAGCATTTTGTATGCCTTGCTCTCATGTCATTTCCGCTTGTGCTCATACCCATCAAGACGCGCTGCAACTTCTGTTAAACATTTACAAATCTGAAACGTTGCTCAACGTTTACAACAACAACTTTCCTTTGGTAGCAAAACCAAATTATTGGGGACAAGACCAAATGCGAAGGAACAAGAAGGGTCGTCCCAAAAGTAAGCGCATCACAACAGAAATGGACGATCTTGACAAGTTGGAAAGAAAATGTGGTTTATGCAGTCAGGTCGGACACAATCGCAAAAATTGTCTGAATCGAACGTCTGCCTCGACCACATAAAAATTGTAATACATAAAATCTTTCCTTAATTATGTTGTAAACATTAGGGTCTTCCGTGAACAGATTTTGCTACAATAAATATTGCGCGTACAAGAAAAATTAACGATATTCCGTCTACGAAATTACAACTATTAACACAATTTCATCTGACCCATGCATCATCAACATTACATCGCTGTCTGTTTTGACTTCCTCCAACCATACATTAGGTCTTCCTGTCGCATGTGAGGTTGTTGTTCGTTTTCGCTGGATCCTTCAAATTTTTCCCCCATCCGCAATGTCTCCATCTAGCCATCGCATCAACTCCCGCTTCAAACGCTCCATGGAGTGAATGTGCCAGAATTTCATTTTCATCGCAGGTTTCGTGGCGGAGAAGATAACGTAACCATCTCTGCTAAAAATCATGGGCGACGTCATGACGCAAATAACAGAGTAAAAAATAAAAATACAGTGCGAGAAAGTGTGCGAAATTTCGGAGAAACGGACGAATTATTTATAAAACAGCATTTTGCCCTAGTTTTGCCCTAGGAGCCAAGTGAGATGGCGCCTCCTCTCACTTTTAAGGAGCATGCGCCATCTCACTTGGTTAAAAGTGAAGGGATGCGCCAAGTGAGATGGCGCCTAGGGAAATCTAGGGGTGGAGGCGCCAAGTGAGATGACTCCTCCTTTGGGGAGTCATCCGAAACATGGTTATTTGCGTAATTTTTTCCGAAACGCGGTTATTTGCGAAATATTATTTTAATACTTGGTTATTGTAAAAAAAAATTCAAAAATTTACTGTTTTTTTCAAATTCGTACAGGACTTGTTAAGTCGGTTTTAACAAATACATAACTTAACAAATGCAGAATGTTTTTTGAATGTCAAATAATTATTCAAATTTCAAATATCATTAGGTTTTGTTGAATCAGTTTACCAGACCTGATTTAAAAAGGGCTGACAATTTTAAAAAAAATTGTTTTTTATGCATTTGCTTCAAAGACTTTTATGCATGATAATTTGAGAACTTTAGAGATAAAGATGCATATTATTTTTTTGAGCATCTAAAGCATTAGTGAAGGTAAGTATTGTCATCATACCTTCTTGAAACTTCATACCATTGATTCTAAAGCTTTAAACAAGTGTTTAATCTTGAGATTCATCTTTGCCTTCTTCATACTAAAAAGCTTTGTCTTCATTCAAACATATTTAACTTTGGGAAGTTTGAATTCACATTACCCCCTTTTTGTTAATGACAAACATTCATTTTGATGCTTTGTAATTTCCTGAACACTTCTCCCCCTAACGATTATAACTCAACTTTTGTATATGAAACTTTGAACCATTTGAAGTTGATCATCTTGATGGAGTAATTATACCTTTTAAAATTGAAGACAAGAAAATGCACAAGCATAACATCTCTCCCTCCCTTTGATATCATCAAAAAGAAAGGAAAGATGGGTGAAGGATAATAAATTGACAAATATACCACAAGAAAATTCAAAACAAACATGCATAAATCATTCAACATAAAACATAAGCAAATATTGTTTATTATCTTACCTTTGAGTTTTACCTTATTTGTGGCTTCATCTTCAATCAAGCATTCATCTTTAGTGAACTTGATTTTTGAAGCCTTTGTCACAAAGTTGGCTTATAATTAGAAGATTATGCTTTAGTTCTTCAACATAAAAGCATAATTAAGTTTTCAAGAAACCTACAAAACAAATTAAGTTTTGTTTGGTACCCAATGTGCCTTGGATCCTTCATAATTAATTCCTTTCTTGACCCACACATAACACCCGCTTTCCATACTAAAGTTTCTTACATAGCAAGCATTAGGTGTATGGACACTTATACAACAATAAAAAGATGTAGAAACAAAATTATTTTTATATCTAAGAACATATGATTTCTTTTTAGGAAATCTCTTCTTAGCATGATGATGAATCTTTTGTGCTTTATTCACTTTTTCCTTGTTGGATTGGTCACTTTCCATAACAAATATAGTTTTACTAGTACTTATTTTGTTAAAAATTGAATATCCAAGTCCACTTTTATCATTGAAATATCTTTGTTGACTAAGGACACCATCCAAACCATTTTGTCCTATTTCATATCTTTCAAGAACTCTTTTTAATTGGACAATTTGAAAAGAAAGTGAATCACACTGTTTGAATGTAAGACTTTGTTTTTCCTTTTCAATAAAACTTTGTTTTTCATCTTAAAAATTCTTTTTCATTGTGTCAATCTTTTCTTTAACAGATAAAATTTGTTTCTTTTGGGTTGACACAATTTTATACAAAATCTTACATTCATTAAGTAGTTCATCAATAATATTTATAACATCATTATCATAAGAATATATTTCATTACTAACCTCTTCTTCTTCATCATCGGAATAATGTGTTGCTATCAAACAAGAATTACACGTTCTTCATCTGAAGAAGAACTTATTTCATTGTCATCCCATACTGCATATGTTTTCTTTGGCCTTTTGTCCTTCTTTCTTTTGAAGTATTTATTCTTCTTTTCAAGTGTAGGGAATTCACTTTTAACATGATCTTTTTCTCCAAATTTAAAGCATGCAACCTTCGTTGTTGGTGCTTCTTTTAATGATATCTTTTTTTCTTTCTTTTCTTAGAAACTTTTCAAATTTCTTGATAAGATCATCATCTTCTTCACTAGAGGATTCATCATCTTGATTGATATCATGATTTTTGACTCTCATCTTTAAGGCAATGTATTTTGAATCTTTCACTTGAATTTCATGCTTTTCAAGTCTTCCAAGTTCTGTCTCATATTCTTGAAGTTTTCCGAACAATGTTGCAGAAGTCATTGTGGATAGACTTTTCTTTTCAGATATTACCGTTACTTTTGGTTTTCATTCCCTGGTTAAAGATCAAAGTACTTTAAGATTAAGTTCATCATTAGTTAAAGTCTTACCGAGTTCTTTCAAATGATTTGTAAGTGCACAAACCTTTTTTACAAGTCGAGGATTAATTATCGGGGCTGCATTCTTAATAACTCGTACTCTTGACTTAAAGTATTTAATCTTCATATTTTAACTTTGTCGGTTCCTTCATAAGTTTCCACCAATGTATTCCATATTTCTTTTTCTGTTGTGCATGTCAAAATACTAAAAAATCCATCCATGCTAAGAACACCTTAAAGAAGATTTATTACCTTCTTGTCATAGATGACCTTTTTCTTATTTTTGTCATCCCATGAACCTTTAGGTTTTTCCTTTCCAACACTATTGAAAACACATGTAGGAACATACGGACCATTTTGGACAACATCCCATACTTCTTCTTCTTTTGATTCTAAGTGAGCCTTCATGCAAATTTTCCAGAAATCAAAGTATTCACCACAAAATAATGGAGACTTGTTATTGCTATCACCATCTCTAAAAACCATATTTTCATTTGCAGAAGTCATTCTGAATCTTTAGGAACAGGTTACCTATAACCTGCTCTGATGCCAATTATAAGTTCGGGGTGCAGTTAAGAGGGTAGGGGGGGTGAATTAGGTACTCTAAAATTCTGATTTTATAGATATGAGTTGTTCTTACTTATCTGGTTTAGTGCAAGAGTTAGAAAGAAATAAAGTGCATGAAAAGAAAATAACATAAGGTTGTATCCTAATTCCCTTTAAAATATGAAGGTACGTCATATTCCCTTTCAACACAAAAGAGATTTTATTATTTTGAGATCTCTAGACAAGACAACCTTACCTTTCTATTCAAGACTCTAACCAATAACCAAAGCAACAACAACTTATGCCAACCAAATTTAAATGAGAACAATCCTCTCAAAATCAACTCTCTTGCTTCCAAAAATCATAGATAGAAAGGATACGAACCAACCAAGTAGAACAAGAAAACAATCCTTTCTTTTCTACTCTCTTGTTTCTAACAATCCTGGACAACAAGAAAACACACATAATATCAAACAATTGATACTTAGGAGTTTCATACAATTAATGATTAATAAAGATGTAATTATCACTTTTATAATATTAAGTGATATGTCAATATAATTGATCTTCCTTTTCAATGACAATAATTCACAAACACTAAAGTGTTAGAATGCTCAAGAATTTTCTGGTTTAGATGATGTGAATGTATGCAGAAAAATTCTTGAATAAAAGTTGAAATATTTGAAATGTGAATTTTGAAAGTTTAAGAGTTTGATTGGAAGAGGTGAATTGTAATTTTAAATTTAATGTATTTATATGAGAATAACACCTTTATGAGTCACAGTGAAGTCATGAAAAAATATCATGAAGAAATGTCAAGTTAAAATGAAAAGGATTCATGAAAAGGTGCATGAAAAGGTGTTAAAAAAGTTAATGTTGTTTCAAATTCGTACAAGGCTTGTTAAGTCGGTTTTAATGGATATCTGACTTAACAAATGCATAATGTTTTTTGAATTTTCAATAATTATTCGAATTTCAAACAACATCAAATTTTTTTAAGTCAATTAATCAGACCTGACTTAAAAAGTGCCGACAACTATTTTTTTAAATGTTTTTTTTTATTCATTTGCTTCAAAGACTTTTATGCATGATAATTTGATAACTTTAGAGACAAAGATGGTTTTTTTTAGCATCTAAACCTTTAGTGAAGGTAAGTATTGTCATTATACCTTCTTGAAACTTAATTCAATTGATTCCAAAGCTTTAAACAAGTGTTTAATCTTGAGATTCATCTTTACTTTCTTGATACTAAAAAGCTTTGTCTTCATCAAAATATATTCAACTTAGGAAAGCTTGAATTGACATGCATTCTATGCATTATTCTCATGGTGGATCAATCCGGTATAAATATTACTCTTAATATTTATACTTATGTGAAGACTTGATAACTCTTTATTCATGATCCACGAGATGTGATAATCGGTCTATCTATATGATAGTCTTAATGCTTTAATGTTATCCTGTTTCACTATAAAGCCCAACTACATATACTTTAAAAGTAGTATCCTTATATTTAATGGGATCTCATGATTAAGTCATATTTAATGTTTCATTAAGCATACTATCTATTTTAAGGACTTTATTATTTTGGAAAAATAAACATAACAAAGAAACGTCTTATTATTAATAATAGATAATTTGATACAAGTATCACATTCAATATAAAAATATTGGTCTCTAGGACTTACACCAATAGTTATTACAACATTTCAATTTCTCATATGAAACATTTTCAATTCGTCTCCACATAATTCTTTTGATGCAAAAAGATACATCTCCTTATTTTCATAAATTTTATTCCTAGAAAATATGATCAATTTCTATGGTCAAATATTTCAAACTTCTGCATTATGTGTCTCCCTTGAAAGATTTTAGCCCATCCTTATTTGCTCCAATAATAAGAAAATCATTAACATATAGGTAAAATATTAGCGTCTCATTGTTGCATGTTTCCTTACGTAGAATCCATGTTCTAATGTACAATTTGTGAATCCTAACTTGGTGAGGGAGATGACAATTCTTTTTTTATAAAAAATATTAGGCATTTCCTTCAAACTATATAGAGTTTTTCTTAATCTAAACATTTTTTATTCTTCGTCTTTCAACTCAAAAAATGGGCCAATGTTTGACAATTACCTCTTCTAATACAAATTTTATATTCTTTTCACTTATATATTTTCATTGATAGAGCTTGTATCTAGTTTTCACTGCCAACTTTTTTTCATCTAATATTACATCCTTGTTGAATACAAATTTATTTCCTTTGGGAGCATAAAATTTGTACATACTAATAAAATGATAACATATGAGAATCCTAGCTTTAAATATTTTATCCATTTTCCTTCTGATCTACTTTAAACATGCTTAAAACAACGTGACCCAAAAATATTTAAATTACCAATACTAGGTTTTTACTTGCACGAGCCCCGTGTCGAGCCTTGTTCATTATCTTTTTGGTTGGACTTCTATTTATGATGTGCATTGTCATTGAAGCTTCCTCAATCAAGAACCTAAGAGACATTTCGATTCTCTTTTAGCATACTTTTGGTCATAGCAATATTCTTTTATTCTTTATTTTTTCTATGATATAATGTTGTGATGTATATGGCGCATAGACTTCATACTCTATTTCTTATTTCTTAGAGAATTTGAAAATTCCATATAGATGTATTCAGCTCCACCATTTATCCTCAATCTCTTTAGGCTACAATCTCTTTGTTTCTCAACATGTAGCTTAAATCTCTTAAACATTTTAAAACAAAATTTAAAAAATAGTTATTAACTTACATGAGTTTTGTTTCAAAAGGACCACATACGTCAGAGTACACCATCTATAGATTTTACTTTAACTTTATTGGAAAATCACCTCTAAATGATCTCCTAACTTGCTTTGTGGAAAATAGTCTTCACAAACTTCATTTTGTAATTTTAACTAGAGCAAGTCATACATTTTAATTTTCATGTTGAACAAATTTATATTTTTGAAACTCAAATGACCATCTCTTTTGACATATCCATTTCTTAGTTGAACTTGAAATTAAGGGAAAACATTGATGGTCAAGCACATTGATACCAAATTTTAATATCATTTTATATGACAAATGATCCTTCAAGACCATTCTCTCCTCTACAACATACAACGTCAGTTCTTTATTCAATAGTTTCATGGAATAGGTCTTCTTAAGCAACTATCATAGGTTTATCAGATTGATTCATATGAAAGAGATATACAACACATCATTGATGATTGATTCTTGGCCATATTTCTTCCCCACAATCACATTTCAAATCCATTTTTACACTTTGTAGTTGTTATCTACAAAAATAGTCTCTCTCCTTACAAAATCATCAAGTTTAATAATTCAATGCTTATTTCTATTCATGTGATTGCTTCCCCCAATGTTTAAGTATCGAAAACTAGATTTATCTTGATCCACCTTTGTTATGACCATTAGAAGGGCATCTTTTGAATCCCCGATATATATTTGGACAAGTTAGGCTTCTTCTATATCACATTTATTAATGTTTTTGAGTAGAATTCCATACCATAATGAGCATATTTACTTTTGTTAGTTTTATCATTGCACATATTTTTTGTCAAATTTCTTCACGAAATTTATGTTACTTGTAGTGCTATTGTAACTTGATTTCATAACATGATGCTTTGAGTTTTTGAAGTTTTAAAGCTTTACTTAATCTTTTTACACTTCTCATTTCCTTTGTAACTTTTTTGACCTATGTGCTTGTAGGTATAGTAAAGAAATGATCCAATATAGTAAAACTTATGGATAACAAAGATGCAAGTCAACTAGTAACTTCTTAGTTTTGATGATGACAACACTTAAAGTCAAACAACTCCTGAAGTTAGCCCAAGCACTCAAATATACACAAGATGATTGATCAAGCTATCCTTCTGAATCAAGCTAAACATATATTTAAAGTTAACATTGTAGTCCAATGACTCTCAAGTGAAGACTTAAGGTTTAATGATCACTGGTGGTTTAATCTTTCAAACTCTCATATGATGGAAATTAACATGGAGATATCTCAAACCTCATCAAGAAGACTCAAGGATCTTGTAGGATATTAAGATCAAATATAATAATTCCAAGACTTGAAGCTTTAGAATATGAAATAGAGGAAGTATGAAAGTTTGACTGATAATATCTATTTGAGTGGCCAGAGTCTTGTAAAGACACAAGGGCGTTTCTGAAAATATTACGACTAAATCAAACACACACTTAAAAAATTGAAAAATCTCTCATTTTTTAATTAAAATCACCAAAAAATTATTTTTGGGACCTAGCCAATTTATTAGGGGATTGTTTGTTGGATTAGTAAAATCTCTTTTAAACCGTCTAATCGATTAGATTACATGTCTAACTGATTAGATGCTTCATAATCGAGTCTATAATAGATAATGGAAGTTTGTTAATGATAGGTAACAACTATATATCAAAATCTTTTATTTTGAGTCTTAATAATGATTATTTGAAGTGCCTAATCAATTACTCTAATCCAATAGAGCATTTATTTGGCCCATGAACTATTTCCAAATTTATACCATACCTTGGCCTATAAATAGAGAGCTTCTCTATCACTTTTTCACATCGAGAAAATATGAAAAATCTCACTTTTTATTTCTCTCATCACCTCTCTAAATGTTTCATATTTTCTCACATATTTTAGTCATAGTACTTTGAGGGATTCTTGAGTCTAGTGAGGAATATTATTCTAGGTGAGGGCAAAATTGTAAATGCCAGGACTGAATTTTTTCTCTTGAAAAAAATAATTCTTCCTTAGGAAGTTGTTATTTTCGTTGAGAGCTAAACCATTGAAAAAACTCTTGCTTGTATTTTGGGGGATTTGTCAAAGTCACAATTTGGTTTGTGACATCTGTCATTGAAAAAACTCTCTTTTAGTTCGTGTAGATCAACCAGTAAAAATTTTCACATTGGTTTTTAAGCTCAACACTGTTAAAAGCTCCATCGTTTCGAGATTAACCTAGTGTTTTCACTTGGTTTCTGAGTTTAGCTCGATGTAGAAACTCAGTAAGTTCAAGATCATCTCAATAAAAATCTTGGTTCAATTCCAAGAATAACCAACTCAAAACTCTGTCTTGGTTCATTGTCGGACTATATAAAACCCCAATTTGATTATAAGGATAGCCGACTTAAAACTTCATCTTGGTTCGAAACCAATATGGACAAACTCTATTTGATTTGAAGACTAATCACTTCAAGCCTTGCTCTCTATTTGGTGTAAAGACTAACTGCTTCAAGCATTGTGGATACTCTCAAGAACAATTTTTAAAGTCAAGAATAAGTCTTCTTAGTCAATCATGTATAATTCTCCAGTATTATCTCTCTTTTCTTATCTCTTTAATTTCCAATTTTTTTTTTTACTTTGAATATTTACTTCAAATTTAAACAACTGATTTACAAAACACTTTTAAACTTCGTTCTCAAACAATTTGTTTTTAAATCAATGTATTTCAAACCTACACAAATTACTCCTCTTATGTATGAAATCATATGTTCATCAGCATTTAGATTCATCAACTTTTATCTTCTTTTTTATTTTGGTCTGCACCTTGATTCATCAACATAATTGTTTCACCACATGATTTAATTTGACTAGTCACCACCATAATCCTGTCAGAAACTTAACCACTTATTCTCTTTCATTTCATATTGGCCTCTTAGTGCTTGAAGCTTGGACTTCTTGAGTTTTCTATCACCATAATATTTTGACTTTTTCTTTGATGTTTTTTCTTCATTTATTTTTTAAAAACGATATTTGAATCCACGTATTGATGAATCAAGGACAATCCCTTTTCATCTCTCTTTTTTTTTATTCACGATACAGTGTTCTTTACAATTTCATTCTAATGTTGAAATTCCACAATTCACAATTTCAAGAACATATTCATTTATGTACACCATGGTAACAATTTTCACCTTTGAAAATGGTCTGATTCTTAAAGAATTGATTTAAGGTAGTATTCAACTTTATCATTGATATGTATCACATAATAATGGATGAAAAGATTAATGACATAAGGAGGAAGAAAGAATTGTAGTATATTTGTGAACTATTGTAATTAACAAGCCACAATGGATAATGAAAACTGGTTTTTTTCTTCTATCAAACTTGAAACAAACGTAACTTGTCTAAATTCTATAAAATATTTGTTAGTCAGTTTTTAAACAGAATTACAACACAACAGTTCAGTGTATATTTTATTCAAATCTTCTAAGAGATAGTTGTAAAATATCATTAACATCACTTTAGTTTAAAATAAATTTCAATGTAAATAAAACAATTTTTATTTTTGTTATTTCATTACACTTATCTTTCTCTATAATAAACTATATTCTTGATCGTATTTATTGTACTTCAAAATTTGTCCTCTCTTTTTTCAAGATCTTTCTTTTTAAAAATCTCAAATGCTCAAGGGTTCTCAAGGGTTTAATCAGACAAGCACACTTCCTAAGCACTGAGACCACAAATTAGGGTTTTGACTGAAGTTGACTGATCATTGACTTTTGACCTAATACATAATCTAATGGTTTGAAACATAATCTCAAAGACTCAAACATAACATGTTGACCTAATTTCATGACTCAAATCATTTCTAAAGATCAAAAGATTGATATTTGAATTTTTGACCAACTGATGAAAAGTCAACTAATACACAAGAAGTCAAATTTTAACTTTTTGGTCAACATTACATTTCAAGGGTCAAGATTCATCAAGACATTCAAATATATCAAACTTGATCATCAAAAATCAAGAAAGTCAAGAAAGTCAACAAAAAGTCAAAGTTTTCAATACTTAGAAAATTTCTAAGTGTTTTTAACCTTGATAATTTCACTACTTCATGACAATTTTTCACCAAGATGCAAGATGATTCAAGGAAAACTTTCAACAAGAAAGTTGTAGATCTTGATGAATTCAATAACTTTGTATTAGAAGGTTTATGTACAAAAGATGCTTAGATTTGAAGATATAGGCTCATGAAGTCATGACATTTTTGTATAAACACTTAGAGAAATTTTCAACAGGTTTGGTCAGTTTTTTGTCTCAACTTCTTAGTCAATTTTCATCATGTTCCAATTTGATTTAGCCAAAGTGGTCAACATGTAATTTGTAGACAATGTTTCAAACTTTCCAAAATATTTAAGATCATGAATTTATCATACTCGAGCAAGGAGATTCAAAGGCATGAAGTTGGGCATCCATTCTAGAATTACAAGTCATTTTGGTGAAGAACACATAATCCAATCTACATGCTATGCTGCATAATCTTGCTTTGCGGGCCTTCTAACTTGCAAATCTCACCATAATTTAATGTTTACACAACTTTTGAGCTATGGTCCATTTGATTTAAATATTGTCCAAATGATTTTTCCATTTTTGGCACAAAGTTGACATTGTCATTCTTGCAAAGTAGCTTTAATCACAAAGTCATCTCTTCTTGAGCCTCTAACTTATTCCTTCTACACACACTCAATATACAAAATCAGATAAGCATGCTTAAAGTATCCAACAACTCTATGAAGCAAAGTACAAAGCATTGGAACTATGATCTTCAAGCTTGCTTCATTTATAATTCAACCTAAGCACAACACGTGATCTTGCAAATATGATCAACCCTTGTCTTAAAACTTCTTGCCTACAAATAGAGAGATCATTTGCAAGATAGAAAGGGATGAACAAGCCCTCAAAACCCCTTTACTCTCAAAAAACCAGAATTATCCATAAAATCTCCATTTTTAAGCTTTGAAGTCCAAATCTTTGAACCTCTCAAACCTTGCAAGTTTTTCCCAAACAAACCATCCAAATACCTCACATACATCATATAGAAGTTGTTCAAACACAAGAACAACTTCTGTAACTTCATTATCACCATCTTCTAAACTCAAAAATAGTACATTACAACTTGACTTGGTTGGAGTGATTCAGCAACTTTCAACATTAAGTGAGGATTGGTATAATTTTAATAAGGTCCAAGGGAGCTTAATCAATCATAATATTGCACCTGAAACAACTAGAAGAAGCTTTGGGCTTTTCTCCAAAGAGGTAAAAACTCAAACTGTGATATCCTTATTCATACATCATTTGCTTTCATTTTTTTTTATTTCAAAAGAGTAAAACATGACAAATCAAGGCATAGAAGTACAAATATTAAAATCTCAGAAAAATGCTTTAGAAGGCCCTGATACGGGTGGCCGTGTCACCTGACACGGGTGGCCGTGTCACCTGACACGAGTGGCCGTGTCACCTGACACGGGCTGTGTCAAGGAGAAACCATGTAAAAAAAGAAGGGCAGGGGCTGACACGGGTGCCCTTGTCACACGACACAGCCCGTGTCAACATAGTTGGGTCAGCAATTTGGCAAAGAGGAAGGGCAGAGGCTGACACCGGCGCCCGTGTCATACGATACGGCTCATGTCAATTCAGATGGGACATAAAAATGAGTAAGGAGCATTGGGAAGATTCTGACACTGGTGCCCGTGTCCACTGACACGGCCCATGTCAGCTCAGGCATTAAAATTTCTAATTTTGAGATTTTTGTTGTAGTTTTAGATTATTAAGGTTACTTTGGACATATTTCATTGCTTGGAGATGGCCTAACACTATAAAAAACTTTTTCTAGATAAAACATTCAAGTTATTTTCTAAAATAATTGAAATCATTAGACTTAGATTTTATTTTTAATTAATTAACTCCTTTTGTAATTAAATTAACTACAAAAGCTTTTGTATCAAAAAATCCTAAAAAACAATCTCTTTTCTTCATCTTTACATTTTTGTACTTTTTTTTTATTTCACGCTATAATTTATGTAATTGTCAAAGCCTTGTAATAGTAATTAGGGTTTATTTTTACTTGTCATACCCATTAGTAAATTTGTATCCCCCATCTCCAAAAGCATTATAATAGCGTAGGATATTTAAATTCTATAATTTATTGCTTTCCATATCATTGCTAGTAATTAGAGTTTGTATGGAAAGATTAAAAATCAAACATTAGACAACCCTAATTCAAGATGATATACTTCAAATAAACACCTTGCACACATGCACCTCTAGGATAACCACACTCGTTGCCTCAGATACAAAAATTCATGTCCCTCGAACGTGGGATGTTTTAGCAAAGACCCTCGATTACAAGATCGTAGTCTCTCGATGACTCTTCGATGTTGCCTTCGGAAAACGATCTTAGTCCCTTATAACAAATTGCTAAAACATCTTACAAGTTGTCTTCTATGACTATATGACGACCCACGCCCGTACCTCACATCCAATGATATGGATCTCTACCAAACAATAGTAAAGTAGCACTATCTAAAGGAGGGAGAAAAGAACAAAGACTTCTTTGAGTAGGTAGATTGCTCGTAATTGCTTGCTCACAAACAAAACCATTTACACCTCACACTTTCAAAACATTTGTCAAAATAAACATTTTGTATACATTCTCAACGATACGAGAGTCATTACTAAATGGCCTCACATTGGAATTTTCCAAACATCTTTCCAAACACTTTCTTGAAATATTTTCAAAGTCAACACTTTTTATGCATTCTTATAGAGACGAGAATCATTACAAAGTTCACCCAACGACGTCACTTTTCAAAATATTTTCAAACTTACACAAACACAAAGCATTTCAAAGTGATCAAGCAATTAAGAACCTGTAGAGAACAACAGATTAAAGAGTGATAACACCTTCCCTTTTCATAACCTACCCCCCAAACTCAAGAAAATTCGCAAAAGGTCTTTCTTGTTCTTTTCACCATTTCCTTTATTGTATAAAAGAAAAGTCGACGGCGACTCTTGCTATCCGCAACATTTGCGATAAAATGCAAAACACCCAAGTCAGTTCTCCCACCATCATAGAACTAGAGACTCTGCTGGGGAGATATTGATTTCTAAAAGTGGGGTTACCTTAAGAGTTAGATCACCTTTATTTGCTTTATTTTGTTTGCTTTGTTTTCGTTACATTTATGGGTAATGCTTGGTGTAACACCCGTAATTTAATTAATCATTTAATTAAATTATTATTGGAATATTTGAGAAGATGTGTTATGATTAATTGGATTTATTTATTAAGTGGAGAAATAATATTAGAATTATAATATTATTTGGCGTGGGCTTATTTTGAAGGAATAAAAGTAATAAGGGGGTGTATTAGTTTTAAGCCCAATAAGGAATAAGGAATAATAGGTTATTTTATTGTTGTTAGAAGGAATAGAAAGAAGGAGCAGTAGAAGAATAAGAATTGAGAAAAAGAACGTGAAGCTGCTGGAAAAAGTGGAAAAACGGCAGAACAAGGATTCAATCGGAAATTATAGAGCGACCTTCAATCCAAGGTAAGGGTGGAGTTCTGACTTTATAATTGGGTTCATGATGATTGATATGTGGGTTTAGAGGTGATTGTTGTCTTGTTCTTGAATTGGATGTATATGATGATGCATGATGAAGATTTGATGAATTTTAGATGAATAATGATGTCCCGGTGTTGTTTGATCAATGTAGTATTATAAGATAATTGTAGGTGATGATTTATCATGATTATATTAAGTTTGTAGGGTTAAAAACATGAATCCCGTAGTGAGATGCAGGGAAGAAAATCGCATAATTATGCAGGAAGGATCAGGATGCGTCGACCTCAAACGTGATGATTCGATACATGAGGGCCTAGAGACTCAGTATGAGTCGACACGAAGAGGCTTGTGTCGATACATGAAGGTTGAAAGACTCAGGATGAGTCGATCTCCGGGATGCATGTGTCGATACATGATATGTGCAAGACTCAGGATGAGTCGATCCATGAGAGGATGCGTCGACTCATGTTGTGTAGTTAGAGCAGTACGCGTCGATCCAAGGGGTTTTACATCAACCTATAATGCCTGATTTTTGGAAGATTCGGTTTTAAAGTGTTGTAAATTGAATTTTAGGATGTCATTTGAGATGCCGTTCGAAGTGTTGAATAGCTAACGCGATGAAAATTATTCTAGAGGATTAAAATGAATAATAGGAAGTGTAATCCTAGTAGCCAATTTAGGATTTAGAGTTAATTCCCATGTTGATCATTGCGTTGGTTTTGTACAGAATGATGAAGATGAGATGCTTAGAGGTTGCTGTTTGAATCATAACAGTAGGATTAGTGACAGTAAATATGTAAGAATTACAGAATTGCAGTATGAATTACTGTGGTATTGATGTACAACTGAGTTGTTGATGAGAAGTTACTAATAATGTTGTGTTGATGATTTATAATAAATAAATGATGATTGATGAATTATTATGATGATATGAGATGTTGATGAAGAGACGTTGAGATGTTGTTAATTTGAGATGTTGTTAATTTGAGATGTTGTTAACTTGGTTGTTGTTATTACATTCTCTATTGTGTCGCATACATTGCATTTTGAGATGGAGCTTATGCTCGTTGAGATGGCCTATATTGAAGAATTTTGAGATGAAGGCTTATGCCTTGTTGATGCCTCTATTAATTGGAAATTTTTTGAGATGGGAGTTCTGCTCCAATGGTACCACATGCATTTGCATAGTATTGAGTCGCATTATATGATTGCATAAAGAAGTGTGTGATGATGCTGTGAATGTATATTATTGTTGTGATTATTGTTGATTACGAGATGGGAAGTGGTGATATGTTTTGATCTAATTTAATATATTAATTATCATGTGCTTTATTATATTATTAGATATCTCACCCCTTTTGTTTGAATGTTGCCCTTATGATGGTAACGTGCAGGTAATTGAGAGTGAAGGTTGTATACCTTTAGTAGTTCGAGTCGGTGTCATTGCTCTGATATGTAACACTCGGGGGGGATGAACGTTTGCTGTTTTTGATTGTTGATTATTATTAAATTGTGTTGTTTTGAAGTTGTTGTATTGATGATAAAATTGTTATTGAGAATTCCGTTGCGTAGATGTTGAGTTATTTAATTAAAGATGTTATGATGATGGTTCATCCGATGTTTTGAAAGTGTTATATATCCACGATGAATGCAGTGAATTTTGATAGAAGAATTTGTGGCATCCCGATTCGTTTGCATGAATTATTTTTATAACTCTGATTTATTTATATAATTTGCCGAGGTAGAATTGGGGTGTTACAAAGTTGGTATCAGAGCAAAAGGTTGGTCCGACCTTGTCATCGAGTCGTAGTTGTCTAATAGTCGAGTATTGTTAATTTGAGTTCTAATCATTGTTTATGTTGTAGTGAGAAGTTGAGATGGCTGGAAGGAATGATGTTGCACTTGCTGCTGCTTTAGAAGCAATGGCTCATGCAATGGAGAATCAGACGAATGCTGACGGGAATGTTGGATCTCGTAGCTTGGCGACCTTCCAGAGAGAGAATCCACCTACGTTCAAGGGAAAGTATGATCCTGATAGAGCATTGGAGTGGTTGAAAGAGATTGAGAGAATCTTCCATGTGATGGACTGCACTCTAGCGCAGAAGGTTCGGTATGGGACTCATATGCTAGCAGTCGAGGCTGATGACTGGTGGCTAGAGACTTGTCAGAAGTTGGAAGTTGCAGGTGAGAATGTCACTTGGGTTGTGTTCCGTAGGGAATTCCTGAGAAAGTACTTTCCTGAAGATGTTCGTGGTAAGAAGGAAATTGAGTTTCTTGAGCTGAAGCAAGGAAGTATGTCAGTTGTTGAGTATGCTGCCAAGTTTGATGAGTTGGCTAAGTTTTATCCGCATTACACTGAAGCAAATGCTGAGTTTTCGAAGTGTATTAAGTTTGAGAATGGGTTGCGCCCGGAGATCAAGAAGGCGGTTGGATACCAGAAAATCCGTGTCTTTGCTAATTTGGTTGATAGCTGCAGGATTTATAAAGAGGATAATAATGCTCATTACAAGATTATCAGTGAGAAGAGGGGTAAGCACCAACAGAATCATGGTAAGCCTTATGATGCCCCAGCTGGTAAAGGTAAACAGAAAGTTTCTCAGAGTCAGAGGACTAGTGGGGGAGATGCTCCTGCTGATGTGGTTTGTTTTAAGTGTGGGAAACCTGGACACAAGAGTAATGTGTGCACTACTGAAGTGAAGAGGTGTTTCTGTTATGGTAAGAATGAATATGTTGTATCTGAGTGTGAACATAAGGATGTGATTTGTTTCAATTGTAGAGAAGAAGGGCACATTGGTAGTCAGTGTCCGAAACTGAAGAGGGCTCAGTCAAGTGGAAAGGTGTTTGCTTTAGTGGAGGATCAGACAGCTGTTGAGGACAGACTTATCAGAGGTACATGTTTTATTAATAGTACTCCTTTAATTACTATTATTGATACTGGTGCTACGCATTGTTTTATTGCTGCTGATTGTGTTGAAAGATTGGGTCTTATGTTGTCTTCTTTGAATGGAGAAATGGTCGTTGAAACTCCAGCCAAGGGGTCGGTGACTACTTCTTCTGTGTGTTTGAAGTTTCCCCTGTCGATCTTCGACAGAGACTTTGCTGTTGATTTGGTTTGTTTTCCGTTAAGAGGTTTAGACGTGATTTTGTATGCAAAGTTGTCCAAGTGCGAGTTTTGGTTAAAGGAGGTTAGTTTTCTTGGTCATGTGATTTCAGGTAGTGGTAATGATGTAGATCCATCGAAGGTTGATGTTGTGTTGCAATGGGAAACTCTAAAGTCAGCTACTAAGATTAGAAGCTTCTTGGGATTAGTTGGTTATTATAGAAGGTTTATCGAAGGATTTTCTAAGTTGTCCCTTCCGTTGACTAAGTTAACTTCTAAAGGTAGAGCTTTTGTGTGGGATGTTCAGTGTCAAGAAAGTTTTACGGAATTGAAGAAGAGGTTGACGTCGACTCTGATTTTGACGTTGCCTAATCTAGGAGAGCCTTTTGTGGTGTATTGTGATGCTTCTAAGATGAGTTTAGGAGGTGTGCTTATGCAGAATGGTAAGGTAGTTGCTTATGCGTCAAGGCAGTTGAAGACTCATGAGAAGAACTATCCTACGCGTGATTTAGAGCTTGTTGTTGTTGTCTTTGTGTTGAAGATTTGGAGGCATTATCTTTATGGTTCTAGATTTGAAGTATTTAGTGACCATAAGAGCTTAAAGTATTTAATTGATCAAAAGGAGTTGAATATGAGGCAACGAAGATGGTTGGAATTGTTAAAGGATTATTATTTTAGTTTGAATTATCATCCAGGAAAAGCGAACGTGGTAGCTGATGCGTTGAGTCGAAAGACTTTACATATGTCAGCAGTGATGATTAAAGAGTTGGAATTGATTGAGCAGTTCAGAGATATGAGCTTAGTTTGCGAGGTTACTCCGCAGAGTGTTATGTTGGGTATGTTGAATATTAATAATGAATTTCTAGACAGTATCAGAGAAGCTCAGAAGTTGGATATGAAACTGGTAGATTTGATGGTTGGGATTGATCAGTCTGAGAATAATGATTTTAAGCTAGATGCGCAAGGTGTGTTGAGATTTCGTAACCGGATTTGTATCCCTGATGATGCTGAGATGAAGAAGGTGATATTGGAAGAGAACCATAAAAGTAAGTTGAGTATTCATCCAGGAGCTACTAAGATGTATCAAGATTTGAAAGGCTTGTTTTGGTGGCCTGGGATGAAGAGTGATGTGGCTCGATTTGTGTATGCATGTTTGACTTTTCAGAAGTCGAAAGTTGAACATCATAAGCCTGCAGGGTGGATGCAACCGTTGGAAGTTCCAGAATGGAAATGTGATATCATTTCAATGGACTTTGTGACGGGGTTGCCTAATACTTTAAGAGGACATGATTCGATTTGGGTGATTGTTGATAGGCTTACGAAGTCAGCTCATTTTGTTCCTATTAACATCAATTTTCCAGTGTCAAAGTTGGCTGAGATTTACACTA
The DNA here is from genome assembly GCA_948472305.1 of Vicia faba. Lineage (NCBI taxonomy): Eukaryota > Viridiplantae > Streptophyta > Magnoliopsida > Fabales > Fabaceae > Vicia > Vicia faba. The sequence goes on from OX451739.1 coordinate 1,487,432,668, forward strand.
GTGTGATTGTGAAGTTGCATGGTGTTCCTTTGTGCATTGTGTCAGATAGAGATCCAAGATTTACTTCTGATTTTTGGAAGAGTTTGCAAGAAGTGTTGGATTCTAAGTTGAGGTTGAGTTCAGCGTATCATCCTTAGACAGATGGTCAGACTGAACGGACGATTCAATCGTTGGAAGACTTGTTGAGGGCATGTGTTCTCGAGCAGGGAGGTTCGTGGGATACTTTTCAAAAACTTACCATTTATATTCTTTCGTAATTTGTTTTAGGACTAACTCCGAATCTCCCATTATTTCGACTCGAGTTTCCCCCAATTCCAACAAAATTTCAAGGCCTATAATTAATGCTTCATATCCAGCCTCATTATTCGAACAATCCCCATCTATTTTGTACTTAAATGTTGTTGGAATTTTATTGGGAGAAATAATAAGGACTCCGACTCCGACTCCATCTTTGTAACGAGATCCATCGAAGTAGAGTTTCCATGGTTCGATCTCCAAATAATTTAGTGATCTTTCTTGTACAGAGTGGTCGACTATAAAGTCTACAACCACTTGGCCTTTTATAGCTTTAAGAGGCGTGAAAGTTAATGAATATTCAGTCAATGCAAGTGCCCACTTACCAACTCTACTATGCAGAATGGGTTTTGACAACATATACTTGAAAACGTCAAAATGAGACGAGACATAAACATTAACTGGCTTTATATATTTCTTAAGTTTTGTACATGAAAAATATAGACATAAACACAGTTTTTCAACTTCGTTATATCTAGTTTCTGCATCATTCAAAACTCTACTGAGGTAGTATATGGGCCTTTCGACACCATGTTCGTCCTCCCGAGCAAGCATGCTCCCTAAAGTCTTATCTGACGCAGCTATGTACAGCCTCATACTTCTATTCCGACAAGGAGGCACCAGAATAGGTGGTTTAGTGAGGTACCCTTTGATTTTGTCGAAGGCCTCTTGATGTTCTTCCTTCCATTCAAATCCTCCTTTGTTGAGTCGAAGTAGTGGCGAAAAGGCTTGCGTTTTCCCATTAAGGTTGGATATAAATCTCCTTAGGAAATTTATTTTCCCAAGTAGGGATTGCAATTCCTTTTTGTTAGTTGGCGCTTTGGCTTGCAAGATAGCTTTGGTCTTGTTTTGATTTATCTCGATACCTTTCTTGTGGACCATAAAACCTAAGAAATCTCCTGCTCTTACACCAAAAGCACATTTCAGAGGATTCATCTTCAAACCATACCGTCTCATCCTCTCAAAGGATTGTCGAAGATGATTCATATGATCTTTCCCTGAAACAGATTTGACAACAATATCATCAATATAAATTTGCATGAAAGTGTCAATAAAGTCATGGAAGATCGAATTCATGGCTCTTTGATACGTTGCCCCTGCATTTTTTAAGCCAAAAGGCATCACTACCCATTCATAGGTGCCTAAAGCCCCAGGGCAACGAAAGGCCATCTTCGACACATCTTCTTCAGCAATGAAGATTTGATTGTAGCCAGAGTAGCCATCCAACATACTCATGTATTCGAAACCAGCGGTAGAATCCACAAGCATTTCCACCACTGGCATTGGATATTCGTCTTTGGGGGTTGCAACATTGAGATCTCTGAAATCAATGCACACCCTCAAGGTACCATTTTTATTTATAATAGGTACAATATTTGCAATCCATTCGACATACCTGGTTGTTCTAATGAACTTGCACTTCAGCAGCCTTTCGACTTCCGTTTTGATTTTTGATAAAATCTCTGGTGCAAACCGTCTTGGAGTCTGCTTGACGGGTTTCTTTCCAGGATTTATTGGTAACTGTAGCTCGACCAATCCCCTGTCGAGACCAGGCATCTCATCATAGTCCCATGCGAAGCAATCCTTGAACTCTTTCAGTAATTCAATCATTTCAACCTTGAGTCCTGGATCCATCTTTGCGCTTATGTATGTGGGCCTATTCACAGGACCTTCACCTAGATTTACCTCTTCTAGAGGATCTTGGGCCAACATTCTGACATTGTGTGCCAGCGGGTCCTTTTCGAAACCAAGAGGTTCGTCATCATAAATGGCGTCTAACCTCTGGTCTACAAAGTCTTCAGTTCCCAAGTCGGGAGGCTCAGGATTGAAGTCTTTCCCAGGTCCTGTCTTTGACATAACTTGTTCATTGGCCTTGGAAGCCACATATTTAACTTTAGCCTCTAAGGCCGCTATCATTCTGTTTTCGGCCACATAGGCCGAAATCTTTTGGAGAGTTGATGACTCAGTCATTATCATCAAATTCGCTGCCCCGGCCCGTTGGCCGTATATCGCTGATTCCTCCAAAGTCTATGTTGGATAAATCTTCTCTATCCCACTGGAAACCATGATCAGAGTGCAGGTATAGAGAGCAGAAAGCATTTGGAGTTGGGGTTAAATCAAACTCTGGTGGGTTACAAGGCCCTATGTGAGCCAAATTCCTGTCGAAATCATTCTTTCCGACACTATTTATTTCACCCAGGTAGTAACTCTGGTCTGCTTCAATGTTCTCGACAATGCCATCTGGGTGCCACATTATGACCCTTTGGTGCATCGAAGATGGCACTGCTCCAATGCCATGTATCCACTCTCGACCAAGGAGTAGATTGTAGTTGGGCTTTGCTAAAATAACCATGAACATGGTGGGTCGAAGGATTGAGCCCACCTTGAGGTCGAGTTGAATGACACCCATTGTGGTGCCAATGCCCCCTTCATAGTTTGATAAGACCATGTTGTGTGGCTTTATGTCGGCATCTCCTTTGCCCAACTTTTCCAGCATAAATTGTGGTATGATATTAATGTTTGCCCCACAATCAACCAGAATTTTGTTTATGGTTACCTCCCCAACTTTAGCTCTAATGAACAGTGGTTTCAAATGGATTTTCATTGCCTCTGTTGGGGGTTCAAAGAATGCGTTTTGTTCTTCCACGCATCCATTGTTCATTATATAATAACATACCGGCTTATGTCTAGCCAGTTCCTGTTCAACCATTAGGTCAGTCTCTTCGACTTCGACCTCTCGGTTATATTCTTTGGGCAGCACAGATATGACATTCACCATGATGTCCAGACTGTCGCTAGAGTCGGAGTCATCCTCATTCGACCCACACTCTTCCGCCCAGGGCATAGGATTTCTCTCCAGAGGTTTCCTTTGTCTTTTCTGCACATTGGTGCTAACTTCTGGGTGAGGCCCAGCTGCCTCTTTCTCAGCTTTTCACTGTCTTTGAAACCTCCTCCATTGTGAACGAGACATAGGATTCTTTCCTTTATAGTTTCTCGACACATGGGTCATTTTGTTCGATGCAGAGGCATGATATTCTTTTCTGTAATCTAGAGAGGAACCTCTAGGTACGTCGAATGTCTGCCACTTTTCTTCATTTGGCCGTTTTCTTACCATGGGATTCAGCCAGGTATCAGTAGGCACGTTAGTTGGAGGCCTGGAAGTTGGTGGCCTCCTTTGTTGAGTCATGGGTCTTTGTTGATGTCCCCTTTTGGGGTAAAATTGAATTTCTGGACCCATTCGTTGTTGGGCATTGGTACCCTATTTTGCTTTTACAGCCCGCATTACCTGTATGTGTTTAGCGGCCTTTTTATCAAAAATAGAGCTACACCTGGGGCATAACATAACCTCTGATTTCTTCTTTTGACGTCTATGCAAAAAATCTGCCAAATTTTCATCCTCCTTTGGGAATGCAGTCTTGTTTACCTCCTCTTGTCGAAGGGTTTCCTCTGAAACTCTAGCTCTAGAGACTTCGACCACATTAACCTGCAGGTTGCTTTTGGAAGTCAGGTTCATCTTCTGCATTTTGGTCTCCAAGGCTTCTGTCGAACCCTTTGCAGCATCCAAATAAGAACCTGTGATGGTTCTTTTGCTGGAGTTTTCGGTACCCCCTTTGATCAATTTCAGGCCAACAGCAGCCTTTTCGTTTGACGCTTGGTCAACTTCTTTTTTTGAATCCAGGCCCTCAGCAGCCTTTCTCACCCCTTCGATTGTTTTCCTAGAGATGTTTCTAGTGAAACTTCCGAAGATGGGTTTTGTGATGAAATCTTCAGACACTTCTACCATATGAATGCCAACTGGTTCGGCATAATGAGCTTCTTCTTGTAGTGGGTTGGTGTCAATTTTCATTGCTGGTCTATCAGCAAATTTTAGCCTTCCTTCATTCAGTGCCTGTTGAACGAGATCCCTGAAAAGGAAACATTGTGAGGTCTTATGTCCTAAAAAATTATGATATTTACAAAAACCTCTTTTCTTTCTTTGTTCTAAAGGAGGCAATTTGGCCTCTGGGGGCACTATCATCTATCCATATTTAACTAATAGATCGAATATTTCGTCACACTTGGATATGTCGAAACTATAAGTTTTCTTAGGAAATTTGTCACTGCCTTTCTCAGGTTCCACAAGATTTTTTCCATTTGATGGCACCAACAATTTACAAGCATATGGTGGTCCATTTTTTAATTCAGCTAGATCAATTTCGCCCTCTTTGATACCTACAGGATCATTGTATGTCTCTGGATCGTCATCATCCATTTCGACATAAGCTACCCTTTCTCGTCGAAGAGTTTTAGTATTTTTGGCCTTTTCAGCCTTAAGGCGTTCTACTTGTCGAACCCTATCAGCAAGTTGGGCCATGTCTCTTAGGTATTGTGTATCCAACTTTTTCCTAATCGAATAATCCAGGGCACCTGCTGCTATTTTAACTAATTCATGCTCAGGGACTTCGGTAAAGCATTTGGCTTTGAGTAGTCGAAATCTATTTAGATATTCATCAATTGGCTCAGTGAACCTTCTTTTCACACTAGCCAATTCTTTTAGACTTATCTTGGTTTGACCCATGTAAAATTGTTCATGGAACAATCTTTCCAATTGGTTCCAGTTGTGGATCGAATTGGCTGGGAGGGTAGTGAACCATGTAAAAGAATTTTTAGTTAATGAACATGGGAAGTATTTGATTCTAAGGTTTTATTGTTTGCTATTTCTCCCGCTTCTATCAAATACCTAGCCACATGTTCGACAGTCGATTCTGTCGTATCCCCCAAAAATTTAGTGAATTTTGGGACTTTTCCCCTAGGTGGTAAGTCCGTTTGCAGAATATATTCTAACAATGGAGATGTAAAGTTTGGTCTATGGAAGCCAACATTCATCCCGTTTTGAAGCATGATTCTCTCGGTCATAGCAGTTAAATTATCATCCGTCCCATAATTATGGTGTCGAACTTGTTGTATTAATTCGTCAGCATTTTGGTTTCTATTTGCCAAAATAACTCCTTGATCGATTTCTCGATGGTTTCGAGGTATCTATAATCTTGGTTGTTCTACTTCGATCCTTAGAACTCGGGGGTTTAGATTATTGGTCAAATCTTCTTCCATGATTACCTCTTGATTTAATCTTATAGGTACCCTCTGGGGCTGTCGAACAACTTGGGGTAGTTGAGCAACTCGAGGCACCCCAAAGAATTCAACCATGCGCGTTATTTGTGTTGTCATCTGTTTATTCGACTGTGTTGCAGTCTGAATGAGGGGATTTAGCACTGTATTCAGAGTTTGTGCTAACATCTGTACCATTTCGTGGTTACTTTCGTCCATCTGTTGCCTCAAAATTGCTGTCGAAGCATTTGTGAGACTTGGCATCATATGAGATGGCCCTCCTAAAAATTGGTTTCTACTGGCTCCAGATCCCTGTAATGGTGACGTAGCATTTACCAAAGGTTCTGAGAAAGTAGACGCAACATTCATAAGGCTAGCCATTTCAGTAGTTGGCATGCCATATGGCTGCTCTCGACCCATCCAGGTTGTCGAAAAGCCTGGGGGTACAGTTGATCGAGACCCTAGGTTCATCCTTGGTGGGGGTGTTCCTGAAGGACCTCTTGGACCCATATACGTAAGTAAGGGTCCAGTTTGATTCATGGTTAACACTGACATGGATCCTACAGAAGTTGGGATAGTCCCTTCGACAACAGTAGTAACTGTTGTCCCTGTGATCGGTGGAGGTATCTCTCCATGGTTTGGCTCATTAGCCATACTGTTCTCTCTGATTTCTTTCCTAACAGTATATTTGTTGGTTATTCTACCACTCCGTAATAACATGCAATGTTATAACTGTACAGGAAAAAAAAGAACACAATAACATAGACAATTAGCAACGTCCCACCAGGTGTGCCAATTTGTTTACCGTTGTTTTTGGTAAACAACCGCTGGTCTCCAAAAAAGGTAAGTTTTTGGTTTGCTTGCGGGATCGACCAAACTAATCCCAGAACATATGCTAATCTTTATGTAAAATGAGTGAGAAGGAAGAACGCACGTTCGACCCAGGGGAGAGACGTTTTAAGATTGTTGAACAGTAAATGAAAACATAAAAATGCAAGTAAAAGAAGTGAAAAGAAATAAGAGATAACTTTGCAATATAATGGTAAAGTAAAGTGAAAAGACTTTCATTAAGTAAAAAATGTGTTTCTAACGTACATTGCTCTGCTTTTTATCCTTTCTCACGCAGTAGTTACTTGGATAATATTTGAGAGATTTTGTACTATAAGTTACACACACTAAAAATTACACAAACTTCTTAATTTATACTAAAAAATAGGTAACCGTCGAGGGGACATCCTGCGCTAGAATGAAGACAAGTGTCTCCTGCATAGTCTTTTTCCATGTTTCCTTCCCTTAGACGCTGATAAAAACCACCTTTCCCTCCAATAATTCAAATTTCAAAATGGTCTTCGTCCCACGTGCCAAGGCGCGAACACTTCCCTTCAGTCGAAACAACCTGCATCTGCCTCAGTCGAATGAGCATTTGGTCGAAGCTTTCTTATTATACCTTGGATCCTTTCCTTAATTTATCTCATGCATCGAATTACATCTCCTGGTGTAGTTCATTTCCAGTTGTTTGGTCAAGGAGTCCAAATATAGCAAGTGTCGAATTTGGGAGCCAACACCCTGATGATGCTGAGATGAAGAAGGTGATATTGGAAGAGAGCCATAGAAGTAAGTTGAGTATTCATCCAGGAGTTACTAAGATGTATCAAGATTTGAAAGGCTTGTTTTGGTGGCCTGGGATGAAGAGTGATGTGGCTCGATTTGTGTATGCATGTTTGACTTTTCAGAAGTCGAAAGTTGAACATCATAAGCCTGCAGGGTTTATGAAACCGTTGTAAGTTCCAGAATGGAAATGTGATATCATTTCAATGGACTTTGTGACGGGGTTGCCTAATACTTTAAGAGGACATGATTTGATTTGGATGATTGTTGATAGGCTTACGAAGTCAGCTCATTTTGTTCCTATTAACATCAATTTTCCAGTGTCGAAGTTGGCTGAGATTTACACTAGTTTGATTGTGAAGTTGCATGGTGTTCCTTTGTGAATTGTGTCAGATAGAGATCCAAGATTTACTTATGATTTTTGGAAGAGTTTGCAAGAAGCGTTGGATTCTAAGTTGAGGTTGAGTTCAGCGTATCATCCTTAGACAGATGGTCAGACTGAACGGACGATTCAATCGTTGGAAGACTTGTTGAGGGCATGTGTTCTCGAGCAGGGAGGTTCGTGGGATACTTATCATCCGTTGATAGAGTTCACTTACAATAACAGTTACGATTCCAGTATTGGGATGGCACCTTTTGAAGCATTGTATGGTCGAAGATGTAGAACTCCTTTATGTTGGCATGAATCTGGTGAGAGTGTAGTACTTGTACCTGAACTTGTTCGTGAGACTACTAAATAGGTGAAGTTGCTTCGAGAAAAGATGAAAGCTTCACAAAGTAGACAGAAGAGTTATCATGACAAGCGAAGGAAGGATTTCGAATTCCAAGCTGGTGATCATGTGTTTTTAAGAGTTACACATGTGACTGGTGTTGGACGAGCATTAAAGTCTAAGAAGCTCACTTCTCATTTTATTGGACCGTATCAGATTTCGGAGAGAGTGGAGAATGTTGCTTATAGAGTGGCTTTATCACCTAATCTTTCGAATTTGCATGATGTGTTTCACGTGTCGCAACTTTGGAAGTATATTTCAGATTCATCTCATGTGATTCATATGGATGATGTGCAAGTACGGGATAATCTTACAGTGGAGACGATGCCTGTAAGGATCGCGGATCATGAAATAAAGACAATGAGGGGCAAAGAGATTGCCTTGGTTAAAGTGTTTTGGCTAGGAGCTGCCGGAGAGAGCATGACTTGGGAGTTGGAGAGCAAGATATGAGACTCCTACCCTGAGTTGTTTGATTGAGCTAAATTTTCGAGGACGAAAATATTCTAAGTGGGGGAGAGTTGTAACGCCCGTAATTTAATTAATCACTTAATTAAATTATTTTTGGAATATTTGAGAAGATGTGTTATGATTAATTGGATTTATTTATTAAGTGGAGAAATAATATTAAAATTATAATATTATTTGGTGTGGGCTTATTTTGAAGGAATAAAAGTAATAAGGGGGTGTATTAGTTTTAAGCCCAATAAGGAATAAGGAATAATAGGTTATTTTTTTGTTGTTAGAAGGAATAGAAAGAAGGAGCAGTAGAAGAATAAGAATTGAGAAGAAGAACGTGAAGCTGCTGGAAAAAGTGGAAAAACGGCAGAACGAGGATTCAACCGGAAATTATAGAGCGACCTTCAATCCAAGGTAAGGGTGGGGTTCTGACTTTATGATTGGGTTCATGATGATTGATATGTGGGGTTAGAGGTGATTGCTGTCTTTTTCTTGAATTGGATGTATATGATGATGTATGATGAAGATTTGATGAATTTTAGATGAATAATGATGTCCTGATGTTGTTTGATCGATGTAGTATTATAGGATAATTGTAGGTGATGATTATCATGATTATATTAAGTTTGTAGGGTTAAAAACATGAATCCCGTAATGAGATACAGGGAAGAAAATCGCAGAATTATGCAAGAAGGATCAGGATGTATCAACCTCAAACGTGATGCGTCGATACATGAGGGCCTAGAGACTCAGTATGAGTCGACACGAAGAGGCTTGCGTCGATACATGAAGGTTGAAAGACTCAGGATGAGTCGATCTGTGGGATGCATATATCGATACATGTTGTGTGCAAGACTCAGGATGAGTTGATCCATGAGAGGATGCGTCGACTTATGTTGTGCAGTTAGAGCCGTACACGTCGATCCAAGGGGTTTTGCGTCGGATACTTGAAATAAACACTTTGCACACATGCACCTCTAGGATAACCACACTCGTTGCCTCAGATACAAACAGTCACGTCCCTCGAACGTGAGATGTTTTAGCAAGGACCCTCGATTACAAGATCGTAGTCCCTCAATGACCATTCGATGTTGCCTTCGATAAACGATCTTAGTCCCTTTAAACAAATAGCTAAAACTTCTTACAAGTTGTCTTCTATGACTATATGACGATCCACACCCGTACCTCACAGCTAATAATATGACTCTCTACTAAACAATGATAAAGTAGTACTATCTAAAGGAGGGAGAAAAGAATAAAGGCTTCTTTGAGTAGGTAGATTGCTCGTAATTGTTTGCTCACAAACAAAACCATTTGCACCTCACACTTTCAAAACATTTGTCAAAACAAACATTTTGTATACATTCTCAACGATACGAGAGTCATTACAAAATAGCCTCACATTGACATTTTTCAAACATCTTTCCAAACACTTTCTTGAAACATTTTCAAAGTCAACACTTTGTATGCATTCTTATAGGGACGAGAATCATTACAAAGTCCGCTCAACGATGACACTTTTCAAAATATTTTCAAACTTACACAAACACAAAGCATTTCAAAGTGATCAAGCAATTAAGAGCTCGTAGATAACTACAGATGAAAATGGTGCTAACATCTTTCATTTTCATAACCTACCCTCCGAATTCAAGAAAATTCTCAAAAGGTCTTTCCTGTTCTTTTCACGTTTTCCTTTATTGGATAAAAGAAAAGTCAGTGGCGACTTTTGCTATCCGTAACATTTGCGATAAAATACAAATCACTCAAGTCCGTTCTCTCACCGTATCACAGTATTATTAACAAAATAATGATTAATATTATATTAAATTTAAAAACAAATAATAAATAGAAATACTATTATTTGCAAAAACAATATATATATATATATATATATATATATATATATATATATATATATATATATATATATATATATATATATATATATATATATATATATATATATATATATATATATATATATATATATATATATATATATATATATATATATATATATATATGTGTGTGTGTGTATGCACACACATGCAACTTAGGTGACGTTGATTAAGGCAATTGTGTTGCCCACTTTAAATATTAAGTGGTTTACGATAGCTATAGCTTATATAATGGTCCAATATGCATGTCATTAACTAAAGTCCAGCACTAACTTTCATAGACATTCTCATATTTTAAAATTATAAATTTAAAGATAAATACTATAGTACAACATTCATTGTCATCCCTACTTTCAATCCGTTTTAATTTAAATTCATAATGTGGACCACACAAAGATAAAAGTAAAGGACCACTGTCAGTAATTTAACAGCAAAGTGAAAACTAAATAAAAAGCATATGAATAAGAGAAATATTAATGGAAAAGAATAAATCCACCATCTTGCTCACTCTAATTATTTGGAGCTAATGGCTTAAGTGAAAACTTTAAACTCTTATCAAACTACCCTTGAATTTGTTGATAAAATTACTATCTTCTTAAGAAAAATACTTATGTTGATAAATATGCCAACACATTAAATAAACATTAATTAGCATTAGCATTAGCATTACTTACTTTAAAAGAGATCAATTTCGACCATTGTGTGGAAGGTATACCTAACTTTGCAAACAAAACAAAACAAAAAACATTTAGAAAGATGTTCATCAACTCTACCATACTTTTTAAAGCTAAGTATGAGATATTATTAACAACAAAATATGAAAATTGGTTTTGATCAAATTTAATTTTTCCTCTAAGGCTCTTTGTTGCTTTTTGGATAAATCTAAGGCCCTCGATATTGTTTTTGATTAAAAGTGATAAGAAAAAATTACATATAAAATGGTTATATCAAACACCTTAAATCAAATCAATTGATATTTATTATTGAATAGCACTTGTTTATAAAAGGCTACTATAAATATATTTTATAATAAAATTTTCACGACATCCAACAAAAAAATTGAGACATAAACTCTAGACAGACTGTATTTTATTTTATTTTTAAAATATTATATATTCTTTTGGTTGATACACATAATTCGGGAGAAAAGTAAATAAGGGATGTATTTTCGAATCTCAACGATTATAATTTTTATTTTTATTTTTTTTATAATAGCATCATTCTTTTTATTTTATTTTTTATTTAAATATTATGTTATATATTTTGTTGGTTAGACTACCAATCAAGAAGAAATTGTAAGAATAAAATTTGGATTTGTGTTTAATATTTGAATTTTGATGATAACAAGCATATATTTTATGAAGAACAATTTTAGTTCTAATAGTTTATTTGAGTGTGCAAATACATTATTAGAATTTTAGACAATCTTAATCAAGATATCATCAGAATCACTTTATCACTCAGAAGAAGAATCATTGAGTTTTGTTTCTAATGTAACATTAGTAGTTCTATGGAATATTGAATGTTCAACAAGAAAAGAATCTCAATGAGTTTTCAAGAAGAAATAACTTATGATAAGTTGTTGCTTCAAGATCAGAAATCAAGATGAGACAAGAAACAAGCTTCCAACGCAGAAGGTTAGAAGTCAAGATTCGTTCATTAGAAGAACTGCTGCTTGGATTCTAAAGATGAAGTCATGATTCTGAACACATAAGGAGAAAGATTCTACTCCAAGATAAAAAAGTCAAGATTTACTCATCAGAAGAGTTGCTGCTCATATTTCTGAAGACAAAGTCAAGATTCTGAAGACTAGGAGAATTCATGGAATACACACCTTCATTCAACATCAGAAGTATTCCATCAGAAGAAAGGAAGAAAGATCTTGTGGACTCATATTGAATAGATATCTCAAAGTCCATCTGAAGACAAGATCAAAGGATGATATATTCTCAAGCCAAACTACTCAACAGAAGTAATATCCATAAGAAGACAAATATCATCAGAAGTACCACTGCACTCAACAGAAGAAATATTGAGACCATTTCTACAGAAACATCAGCAGTTCTAAGGAATGCTGAATGTTCATCAGAAAGGGAATCAAGTATGTTCTCAGGAAAGCATCGCTCTCATATCAGAAAACATATACGCTTATGTGATACAGTGGCAGAATCGACTGTTTTTACTGGTTTACGTTTTGCATTTTTTGTTCGCAAAATGTCGCGGTAAGCAAGAGTCGCCACCGACTTTTATTTCATCCAATCATGGAAAAGGAAAAAGAACAGAAAAAACCTTTTTTTTCGAGATATTCTGAATACGCGGGGGGGGGGGGGGGGGGGGGGAGATTATAGAAAGGGGAGGTGTTAGCACCCTTTCTATCCGTAGTTATCTACGGGCTCTTAGGTACTTGCTCATTTTTCAAATTGCTTGTGTGTGTGTTTGTCTTGAAAATGTTTTACTTCGTGATAACTCTTGTATCTGTCCTCAAGGATGTGACGAAGTTTATTTTGAAAATTGTTTTTGAAAGGTGTTTTGTGTGAAAGGATTTGTTTTGAGCAAGTACCTACTAGCATATACCTACTAGAAAAAAGATTGTTTCAGTTATATTTCCTTTAGACAGCGCTAGCCCACTATTAAAGAGTAGGTAGCACTGTCGTTGGAGTTGTAAGGGACATTCGAAAGGGACAAGTACAATCACTAAAGCAATAGTTAGAAAACTTTAGTAGCAACCCTAGAGTCATAAGATCTTTCTGAGGCAACATTTCCGAGGCAACATTCGAATGGGACACTTTGATCTCTTTAGACTGGAAGGCAACCACTAAAATCTCCTACGCTTAATGATTATTTACCGAAGGCAACCGAAGTGAGGTGAACCCTAGGAGTGAATATGTGCGAGTGATTTGTTTCAGTTATTTTAATTTTGCACATTAGTATTTTCTAACCGTTTTAATTTTTCATGCATTCTTGCCATACAATCCTATTAATACATCTAGCAGTTTCATAGTTTGCTGATAGTAAAAGCGGAAATAAACCTAGCTATTACATGGCTTTGACAGTTACATAATTGCCTTGACGGGAAATAAAAGTACGGAATTTTAAAACCCTAATTAAAACTATTACAACCTTGAAACAGTTACAATAATAATAAGAAAGAAAATTAAAAATGCGCGGTAAATTGAATGCGAGAGAAATTAGGGTTTTGACCCTTGACTAAACCTAATTGCAATTGATTAAAGAAAAAAAATCATTTTTTGTCATTTTTTGTTATTTAAGAAAATTAGTAATAATTGAATTAAAAAAGAACCTAATTACTAATTAACTTTAATTAAGAAGAATGATTAAATTAGCCTATTTTTGTGTTTTTGTTTGAAAAAAAGAAAATAATTAAATCAAGAATTTACCTAATTTTCTAATTGATTTTAATTGTAAAAATAAGTTAAAGTTACCCTAAATTAAATAAACTAATTAATTTAAAAATTAAATTTGATAAAAAAAACTAATTCTAAATTTGTGAATTCTTGATTTTGGGATTTTTATGAAAATAAAATAAATGAATAAATTGAAAAGAATAAAGAAAACAAAATAATAAGAAAGAAAAAAAGATTGAGAATTGGGCCTGATGAATAGCAATGCTGGGGGTGTTAATCTGAAATTCTTTGGCCCATTAAGCTCCAAGCCTGGTCAACGTTGGGATCCGGTGTAGCATTGACTTGGAGGAATACGATGAACCTTCATTGGAGAAGCGTGAGATCTAGCCAGTTGGGCATCCAATGAATGAGCGTTGATGGTACATGATAAGTGTGGGATGATGTGTTGCATTGGATCCGCCTGAAACAATCAAGAAAATAATAAAATGCACACGCCTGGGATCGAACCCAGGACGTGTGCATCAAAGGAATTCCTTCCAACCATCTGCGCTGGACTTGGTAGTTGTAAACATAATAAATAAATAAAATCAAAAGCCAAAACAAGTGTTCTTCCAGCCAAAACGTGTGAAATTTGAATGGGCTAATCATGCCTTGACACGCATCATCTTCTTCCTTGGGATTGTTGTTTTAAGTTCAAACTTTTACCTGCTGACGTTTGTTCGTAACTATAACCCTGTTCCATTCAAAAATTGCATACAAGCAAGATAAATGAAATTGGTGACCATGAATCAACTGGGCTTGAAGCCCTAATCATCATGATACCCAATATGAAAGCCAATTGTTCTTGCATTGAAAACCTCTAAAACAAACTCGTAAACCCTAGCAATGGCATACTGTGATTCCTGCGCTATAAATGCAATTAAATGATGCCAATAGCTTGCAAACAAGATGATGAACAAGAATGTATAATCAAAACATGATAATGCTACCAAAATCAAGGAAATCAGAATTGAGTTTTTGGGCAAACCATGGTTGATGGTGGGCACGATTCCTGGCGTTTTGAAGCCTGAGGATAGGTGGAATAGCTTCCTGGGATGTCCTGGAATAGATTGGAATCTTTAAATCTTTGTGAGGATGGCTCTAGAGTGGATTTTGATCTCACACTTTTCTTTGAAATTTTACAGTTTTGTTATGCCTCCTTTCACGACTCTCACCCTTGTTCTTGCCTTGGATATGTTCAATATATATCATAGAGTGAATTAGGGTTGTAAAAACAGATCACATCTTTGAAAGTTTTGAAGATTTGATTTGATTTTCATGGCATATGTAAATTTTCTATATTGAGCCAAATTATGCCTTTCTTGTACCAATCATCCTTGATTCGAATTGATCATGATATCCTTGCATTATTTGATTGAAATCTTGTCCAAAAATCAGATCACAACATATCTTTTTCATTATTCATCAATTATTTGATTTAATTGAAATTTTAATTAACAAAAAATCAAAATAAATTGAAAAGTGAATAAAATAACATGAGGTTGGACATTTGGGTCGTGGATCATATTATAAGTGAGGTGCAAGCATAAAAAGTTAGGCCCATTTGGCAAAAAATGCAATTTTGAGCCCATTTGACTTTTGGCAATTTTGCAAAAAAGGTCAACTTTGACAAGGCATATCTCCTCCAATTTTAGCCTTAGAGAGATGTTATTGGACTTTTAAGAAAGCTTAGGATGTACCCTAAGCAACCCTTTTGGTCTCATCTCAATTTAGTCTTCCATGTTCATGAATGAAGCTTTAACCCAAAAGGTGTTTTTGTTGACTTTTCAAAATGACCCATAATGTCAAAATTCATATCTTTTTATGAGTGCATATTTTGAACTTGTGAAATGAAGATGAATTGTAGGTAATTTCATCCTATTCAAAATGAGCTTTGGATGGAAAATTTCTGATAAAGTATGAAGAAGTTATGCTTGGTCAAAGTTGGGTTGACTTTTCCTACAAAACCCTAATTTAGCAACTTTTGGGTTTTGATGAATTTGGAGCATTCCTTGAGGAATCATGATCAAACCTTGATCAAATGATGGATAATACTTCAAAATGATGATGTCGACCAAAAATATTGAGGTTTGACTGTATGTGGGCCACAATTGGCTTTTGACCTAGTACAGTCGATTCTCAAGCATCTGAGCAATTGACTGAGCAAACTTTTTGTACAAGGCATGAAACTTGACATGGATGATCTTGGGAACATATTAGGACCTTGGGAAGCATTTTATTCCTTTTTAGTTCACACATCTTGATGAAAAAGGAAACCCTAATTTGAGATATACTGCCTTAGGAGAGAGTTTGTCTAGTCAACTCTTGGGCAAACTTGAGCAAATTGAGGATCTCTAGGAGTATGTTTTGAGTAAAATGAGAGGGGAAATTTAGGGGTACAGCAGATTCCAACCAAAGAATGAAAAGAATTCATGATCAAACAACAAATATGTAGCTAACAATAAGATGTTGCTTTCAACTCAATCCAAAGATCAGAATTCAAGGGATCATAAAGAAGGAACTCAATGTCAAAATCAGATGTACTGATATAAGTTGTTGCTTCAAAAATCATACATCAGATATGCATCTTAAGAAAAAATGATTATAAAGGAATCAATACAAGATCAAGAAGAAGTAGATCAAAAGAGTTTTCACTCAAAGAATAAATTGTTCATCAGATAAGACGTTGATTGTATATCTGAAGACAGTGTTCAAATATCTGAAATACCATGACTCTACAACAAAGAAGAATCTTATGGATCATTATCACTCCTCAATCAGACTCAATCCAGCAAAACAAGAAGAACCAAATCTCAATAATTCAACTACTTGAGAATGAGATAGGTTGTTGTCACAATATCTGATTTCAAGATCCATCACAAGAAAAGCTTTTGATATCTTTATCAGAAAAGCTTTCACGTATAATGTCAAGACTGGTTATTTCAGATAGGATGTTGTCGATCATTCTGAAAACAAGAATCTATTATTGAAAGAATATGAAATGAAACATCTTCTCAACACAATCTTCATCTCACAGATCAGAAAAGAAATATGCCTTCAAGACTAGTTCTAGATCAGAAGAAAATATTTGTGTTTCAGATTGGTTGCTGCCCATAATTCTGAAGACAAGATTTGGTTCTGACCACTCTGGTGTTCCTGCACTACAACAATAAAGTAGTTTTTGAACTATTCATCAGTAAGTAATCAGAAGAATAAAGACAAGTGATTGATCTCTTCCAAGCTTAATACTTCAGAATCAGAAGTACATCATCAGAAGATAAAGATCAAGAAACTTAGTCTAGAAGAAATTAGTCCAAAAAATGTTGTTGTTCTTAATAGCAAATATTTAGATATGAAGGCTATATAAGAAGACTAAATCTACAAAATTTAAATTGATGAATATATTGGCAATGAAGACAATGTCTAAGCCCAAACAATGTTGTTGTTCTTAATAGAAAATATTTACAATGTTGAAGAGATGAAATGAAAAAGAAAAAAGTTGTTGCTCATATCTTGCTTAACGAAGAAAGAAGATGAAGATGAAGAATTCTACAGGATGTTATTCAAACTAATAATCATATACATCTTGGAAGAATTATAAATAAGCAAGGATTTGTTGCTCATAGCTTTCTTGTTGTACCCCAAAATTTTCCCTCGTATTTTTCCTCAAGAAATCACAGCTTCGGGCTTTTCCTGATTTTTCAGACTGGCTCAAGAATCGGTCAAACAGACTTTTCTCGTCAGTCAGACAAAAATTAGGGTTTTCATTGATTTTCAAAGAGTTCAATACCTTGGCTAGAGTTTGGTTGAGTTGGCTCAGGTTTTGATCAGGCAGGCGTTTCTCTGGCATTTAATCAAGAATTAGGGTTTTGTGCACATATTTCTCAGAAAGAATTCATTCTATAGTTCTTCTCAGTTTACTTTGAAGTTTGGACTGAGTCATTTGGATTGAGTTTGCAGTGTTGGATTTAATCAAGTGAGAAAGAAAAGGGCATGTGGGCGTTTTGTTTGTTTAGCTGTGCAGTGCTCTGATTATTCAAGATGCCGGACGTTTATGGATTATTTATTATTCTGAGTTAAAATGGTTGGAATTTATTTTTCAATTATTATAATTTGAGAATTATAAATAATAAAATAAACAATTGAAAATAAGAAAAGGAATTAACTTATAGAAAATAGATTTTATTCATCTTTAATTTATTTGTTACAATTATTATTTAAATACAGTATTTTTTTTACAAAGTATTTACAATGATAATTTTACAAATATTTAAAATGAAATAAAAACTATCCTAATTCCTAAGTCTTCATTTTCCATCCATTGCTCCCTCTGCTTCATTTCATTTTATCTGCAAAAAAATAAGAAAAGAAAGAAAAGTCAATTGCGGATAAAATGAATAAGAGACAGACAGTAATTTAAAGATTCATCATTAAAAAAAATGGTCGGAATCAGTTTTGCCCTCTCTGCAAATCACGGGATTTCTCCCGGTTCACAAAGAGAGATGAAATGTTTGCAATGAAACATGAAATGCACAAAGTTGATTTTTTTGCACAAATTCAAAATTTTAAGCATACTGCATAAATCAAAAGAATTGTCAACCAAGTTTCCAAACAGCATGTACAAGTAAAGGCAAACTGAGTTACATTCTCAAACTAAGCCAAAAGATGTCCAAGGATCAAAGTATCAACTAAGCCAAAAGCTGTCAAGAGAAAGTACATAAAGTATTCAAGAAACATGGAAGTATGCAGAGGAAAATATACAAGTGCAAGCAACATCAATATCATCATTTTCCAGCCATTTGCTTTTTCAGAATAAGACAAATATAAGCAATATTAAATGCTTAAAAATTGTCAAGAGAGAGGAGAGAGAGAGAAAAAGAAGTACCGGGCTTATAGGCTTAGGCTTGAAAGAGATATAAAAACAAACTGTAATAACACAGTGAAAAGAAGAAGGCAGAGATATAAACAGCATATCAGAATACACAGCAAGAACATATGTAGCAGGATATCACAAAGAGGGAAAACCTCAAGCCTTGCAAACCTGTCCACAATTTTGACCAAGAAAGAATATACAAAATATAATAGCTCATGCCTTTCAAAGAATACAAGGCCAAGACCCTAGAAGAATATACAAAAGGCCAACAATCTGCATAATATAAACCAGTAAGTCACAAAGCCTAAAAAAACTTCCAAGTCCATCAAACCTGAAACTGTCAAACATACACGCCAAAAAGCCTCCACCCTACTGAAGCAAAACAAATCACCCAACCTGTCAAGTATAAGCCTTAGCCTTCATCAAGCCAAAGCCTTACCTGCATTCAAGGCCATAGCCTTAAACCAGAAGCCTAAAAGCCTCGCGCCTGTCTAAGCCAAAGCCTTACCTGCATATCAAAACCTCAACCAAACCTGCATAAACCAATAACTCACAAAAGCCTTACCATTAAAACATCAAATCGGCCATGACCAATATCAAAAACCTCAACCAAACCTGCATAAACCAGTAACTCACCAAGCCTAAAACTCAGTTCCATTCCAAATGCCTCAAAACCTCACAAAAGCCTTAAACATTCAAAGCTCTCAAACAGCCAAAGCCTAACTGGGTCCAAACCTCACCAAAGCCTTACCATTCAAAACACATAACCTGCTAAGCCTGACCAACCAAAGCCATCAACCAAAACTTCAAGCCCTCAGAAAACCTTCATCACTGGGCTAACAACAACAACACAATAGCATTCAACTCAAAATCATCAAGCATATCAAAGGCATCAAGACATAAATCAAGCATACAAAATGTTCAGAGGCAACTGAAGAAAGTGAAAGAGAAGAGGATAAAGAAGCATATCAGCATACAAAGCCCTCAGAACTCAAAGAGTTCATCATTGGGTAACCAACGAAGCAAAAATCATCATCTCAGAACCAACAAAGGCAACGTACATAACATACAAAAGGCGAGGCAACCAGAAAAGAAAAAGAAGTGATATCAAAATTAGGGTTTCAGAATGCATCGTTAAACCCAACAAAAGGCAAAAACATAAAGGTACCAGGAAGAGCAAGTTCATCATCACCGTTCCCCTCGCCATCAAGCCGCCACAGCGCCTCCCACCCTATCTCCTCCTCCGTCTCCAAAAGGTAGTATCTCTTTTTCCTTTCCTTTCACACACCTCCAACGAGAATAACAACAACGCCTAATCAGAGTCAATGAACGAAAAACGAAGCATGCAAGACATAAAAGTGGAAACCCTAAAAAGCGCTAAGTTAGAAATTATCACCTTGAACGAATCTTTGCTCGAGCGGACCATGGAGGGAGGACGACGGATGGTGGCGCGGTGGCCCTAGGCGGAGGGTCGCGTTTCAGTGGCCTTTAGTTGAAAAAAATGAAAGGGAACGAAGCGAAGCAAACGGCGCTGTAACTTGCCAAACCCTAGAATCCCAAATGATACAAAAACATGAGAACCCTAAAAACATTTTGTCTCAAGCTTTGGGCCTCTCCCCATTCTAACAAGACTAAGCCCATTTGTTTTCCTGAATGCACCCCCCCCCCCCTCATGCCCATTCTGATTAAGCCCTAATTCCCTTTTGGCCCATTTAACCCTTTTCTTCATCTTTTATTTTACTAAAACTTGTTTTGATTAATACATAAAACATTAAAACATTTTCTTTTTAAAACTTAAAACTTTTTTTTTCATTAAAACATTTAGTTTGTACATAAAACAATAATACACAATTTTCTTAAACTTAAAATATTTTTCCTTTTTAATTAAAAAACTTTGTACATTAATACTAAAAATACTAATATATAAGAAATAAAACTTAAAACTTTCTTTTCTTTTCTTGAAATATTATGCTTTGTCCATACTTTACAAAAAATATAAGAATACAATAATATATAATAAAACACGTAATTTTCTCATTAAGTTGACAATACTTCGTAATACATTAAAATTCACATTTTTCTCAACCTGTAAATAAATTACATACACATATACACATACACTTACACAATTACATTAACGCATTTACATTTACATTTGCTATTCTTATACATTGCTATACATTATATTTTACATTGCGATCGATTCGATTTGGTTGTAATTATTTAAAGTCTCATCCCCATTTGTAAATTTGTACCCCCACTCCCGGATACTTATTTGTAATAGCGTAGACTTTAAATTCCCGCAATTTATCGCTTTCGAATTATACCATGGTTAGACCTAGGGTTGTGTGTAAATAAAACCCAACGCTAGATAACCTAATACAAGACAAATACATGAAATCAATACACAATCACACTTGCACCCCTATGGTAATCCCACATGTTGCCTTCCAAAATGGGCCATGCTTGCATGTCGAGTTTCTTTGGCAAAACAATTTAAATGATCATAAGTCCCTCGATGATGCTTTCGAAAGTTGCCTATCAAAATGATCATAGTCCCTTCAAGCAAATTGCCAAAGACACTTGGCACCATTGCATTCATGGTCCATACGATGACCCGCGCCTGTCCCGTTAAAACATCCTAAACGCAAGATTGTCCACCAAATACAATGGTGGAACAAAATTGTTAAAAAGGGGGTTAAGACACAAGAAAAACCTTTGAGTACATTAGGGGTAGACAAACTCTTAGTTACTTGGATCAAACTTGCAAAAAACACTTGCCTACTTTTCAAAACCACACTCCACAAACACTTTCAAAACAAATCTTCAAAAACATTTGAAACATCTTTTCGAAAAGATACACACCTTCGTATATACTCAAACACGAGTCATTACAATGGTTGCCGAAACAAAGGCGTCTATTTCAAAAACATTTTCAAAACACAAACACACACACCATTTCAAGCAATCAAAAATCAAGGCAAGTGATCTAAAACAAGTAACTAAGAGCCCATGGATAACCATGGATGAAAAGGGTGCTAATACCTTCCCTTTTCATAATCTACCCCCCGAACCCACGAAACATCTCAAAAGGTTTTTTTCCTGTGCTTTTTAACCTTTCCTTTAGGATAAAATAAAAAGTCGGTGGCGACTCTTGCTCAACCGAACAAGTGCGAATACAAAACGCAAAAACACAAGTCAGTTCTCCCACCGCATCACAGAACTGGCGACTCTGCTGGGGAGAAATTTTAAAGTGGGGTTACCTTAGGGTTTAGATCACCTTTACATTCTTGCTTTGATTGACTTGATTGCTTTATCTTTTTGGGTTCTTGTTTGGGTTTGTTGTAAATCCTACACCCGGATTTGGGGCACCTTTTTAGGTAAATAGCAAAAAATTGTGAGGGAACTGTGCGGGGTATACCGACATGGTTGAAGCAGTAAGATATGTTAGTGTGACATATTTGTGAGTACCGGTAACCCTTGAGTTCAATCAAGGAGAGTATGGGGCCGCTGAGTGATGTCATGAAGCACTAACGAACTCTTAGAACCTTAATTGACCATCTTAGCCTTTTTAGGGGTAGTGAGATGACCGACTTTGGTACAGTCCGAAGTTGGTAGATACTCGATACTACACTCATTGAGGGTTGTTTTCTTGGAATATTTTGGTCGCCAGTTAAGTGGCTAAACCAAAACGATGAACACGGAAAACAATCCAATGATATTGAGGTCCTTAGAACCCGGTTTCTATTTTAGGACAGGATGAGCCAACTAACTTCAAGAGGGTACTTACCTACAACCCCATGCAAGCCTAAACCTAAGGACTTGTTTGCTTTGTGTGAATATGACTGCCTGTATATACACTCATTTGCTTTTGCATACATGTACATAACATCATGACATCATACCATAGCATTTTTCACTAACCTTTTCAAGGATCTTGAGGGTCTGTTGATGCAGGGTTACGTTGAACCAGACGTCTACCAAAGGGCAAGAGGTTTTCTCCTCTAAACAAATGCTAATCAAAGTTCAAGTGCAACAACTTGAATCAGGGGCTATGACCCACTCGACATGGTGAGCTTGATTCTCGTGGAAAGACATCCACTGATACAAAGTTCTCCCATCAAAGTTCAAGTGTAACAACTTGAATCAGGGGATATGACCCACTTGACATGGTGAGCTTGATTCTAGTGGAACAACATCCACCAGTGCAAAGTTCTCCGAACAAAGATCGAAGTTCAACCTCTAACATTCTCTTGTGTTTACCCCAAGAGATCCTTGAAAACATTGCATATATATCATACATATCATTGCATGGCAGGTTTCTCCCATGCATGTTTTCTTATCTTCTTACTGTTTATTTCAGTAAGATGGATATGGAACAAACGGTGAAAGATCTCCAAGCTCAAAACGCTCAATTCCAACAAATGCTGCTGGCTATGGGTAAAGGGCAAGAGGATCTGACAGCTCTCCTCCTCAAAGACAAGAAGAAGAAGTCCAAGAAGGCAGCCAGCATCCTGAACTTGAGGAGAAGACCTAAAGCCCAAGATCTTCCAACTCCATCCAATATGGGGGATAGCCTTAAAGAAGACCATAATTTGGAGGTTGATGAAGTTGAAGCTGACTACTCCGAGGAACAATATCCTCTCGCTGATGACAAGTACAAAGAGTTGGAGGATCGCCTCAATGCTATGGAGATCCAACAAATACCTGGCTTGGATCTAGGAGACATGGGTCTGGTTCCTGGATTGGTCATCCCTCCAAAGTTCAAAGTCCCTACCTTTGCTCTGTACGACGGAGTTTCTTGCCCTAAGATGCATCTAAAGTCTTATGTCCGCAAGATTCAACCATACACAGCTGATCCAAGGCTTTGGATCCATTTCTTCCAAGAAAGCCTGGTAGGAGCTCAACTCGAGTGGTTCTATCAGTTGGAGAGTTCTCGCATCCATACCTGGAAGGACTTAGCTTTTACTTTCTATGAGCAGTATCAGTATAATGCTGATCTTGCACCAACTCGTGTGTAGTTGCAGAACATGACCATGGGTTCTGACGAGAGCTTCAAGGGATATGCCCAAAAGTGGAGAGATCTGGCTGGTAGGGTGCAACCCCCTTTAACTAACAGAGAGCTGATTGACATCTTCATGGGGACTTTGACAGGGCCTTTCTTGAATCACTTAATTGGAAGCTCCTCAGCTGGGTTCACCGAGCTGATAATGACCGGCGAAAGGGTCGAAGCTGGCATCAAGAGTGGAAAGATCCAAGGAACTACATCCTCGGATACTCAGATAATTCCCTACAACGGAAAGAAGGAGTCTAATGCTGCGAACAGTCAAAAGGGTCATCATGACCAACACGTAGGGGCAATCTTGATCTCTAATCCTACACGTGCTCAACAAAGACAGGGGCATCAGCGTAAGGAGGCCGCACCTAAGGGGCAGTTTACCAACATCAACATGCCATTGTACCAGGCACTACAACACTTGTTGAAGAGGGATCTGATTACATTGAGGGCTCCTCTCTGGAACCCAAATACTTCTGCTCCTACCTATCATCCCAATGAAAGGTGTGCATACCACTCTGACAGTCCGGGACACGACACCGACAACTGTTGGCCTCTGAAGAACAAGATCCAAGACATGATTGATGCCAAGGAGATCGAGTTTGACCCTCCAGAGACTCCAGCATGATCACTGCTCCTATGCCAGCTCATTGAGATTGTGTTTGTTTCATTTTGAATTTTCAAAGTTGTAATCTTTTGTTATTCAAACAATTATCTTTTAATGTCAAACTCTGTTTCATTAATGCATTGCATATGTTTGTCTTGAATTCATACATTCGTTTTCACTACTCTTATGCTTTCTTTATGATATTTAACTCTTGATAAAAAGCTGCAAGCCTTTAGAGGGAGGATGACGAAACAATACCATAATCTCATCCAGTATGCTTTTGAACAGACCTTGCTAATGATGTACATGCATTTCTTTCAATTCCCAAACACTGGAGTTATAAGGAAGTTAATCCCTAGTCAACCCCTTCGAGCCAAAGAAGTAGGAGTTTTCTGTTCTAAACAATCGAAACCTTTGATATAAACCTGGGGCAGGGTAGTATCTCAGTTAATTCAAAAGAAAATGCGCATTGAAGTCGCAAACTCTCAGTTCATAATACAACGAACGACATCAAAAGAAAAGCATTCCTCTGGAATCAAAAGACAGTGATGGTTCCCTATCACCAAGACAATCAATCTCTCAAAACAGAAAAGCCCACTGAGCCAAAACATGTAAAGGAGGCTTAAGAAAGCTAGGGCATCTCGCTGATCGTAATCTCGAAAACGGGAACAGTCAGGCAAAAGTTAGGGATAACAAATCAAAATCAAAATAGAGAGGTCATTACAAATCCTCAACAACATGAAAGATGTTGCAAAAGAAAAAAAAGAGATGGTGACTGTCTCCCAAATTCAACTGGTGAACCATTACCCAAAAGTCGTTCCAAACTCGAACAGAGTATGACGCACAATTAACTGAGCTTAGGGTTGGAGAACATCACGAAGAGCGGGTGGGTACAAATATACTTTGAGCCTATATCCTTTGTTTCTTAAACCGTGAACCAGGCCACGTTACAATCCTTCAAAAGTCATAATTGAAGCATGGGTTAGTTCGAAAGCATACTGTTACCAAAGGTATCCTGACTCCTGTAAGGCTTTGCTCTAAAATCTTGTGTTGATTTGTCTTATAAAAAGTTCTCTGCTAAAAAACGCATTTTTCAAAATTTTGAGACAAACATAAACTTTGCATTGCTTGAATATCACTGTTTGCATTTGGCTTTTTGTTTGACAGCGAAGAAATTCATACAGCGAATGTTCGGAGGAATGAAAACTCTCTCAGTGAACAAAATCACTTCAAAAGGATGACACTTCCGTTACAAATCTCCTATCAACAAGGGGCATAACATGTCACTATCCAATTAACCTGGGGCAGTCCAGTCAAGGTTTCAACAGATCTTTCAAAGATCAGTTAACCTGGGGCAGTCCAGTCAAGATTTCAACAAAATCTCTCAATTGTAGATTAACCTGAAGAGACTCCTTCATCCTCACTTGGGGCATTAGAATGTCAAAAGTGTTCAACATTTCCCTCTCAGAAGATTGGTATACTCCCAGTTTCTGACCCTTAACAAAATTAAGATCTAGATATAGTTCAAGATGTGACCCAGATTTTGCGACATTCTATAACTCATTCAGATTTGCTTCCAGATATAGTTCAAGATGTGACCCAGATTTGGCGACATTCTATAACTCATTCAGATTTCATTCCAGAAATAGTTCAAGATGTGACCCAGATTTGGCGACATTCTATAACTCATTCAGATTTGCTTCCAGATATAGTTCAAGATATGACCCAGATTCGGCGACATTCTATAACTCATTCAGATTTGCTTCCAGATATAGTTCAAGATGTGACCCAGATTTGGCGACATTCTATAACTCATTCAGATTTCATTCCAAAAATAGTTCAAGATGTGACCCAAATTTGGCGACATTCTATAACTCATTCAGATTTGCTTCCAGATATAGTTCAAGATGTGACCCAGATTTGGCGACATTCTATAACTCATTCAGATTTGCTTCCAGATATAGTTCAAGATGTGACCCAGATTCGGCGACATTTTATAACTCATTCAGATTTGCTTCCTGATATAGTTCAAGATGTGACCCAGATTCGGCGAAATTCTATAACTCATTCAGATTTGCTTCCAGATATAGTTCAAGATGTGACCCAGATTTGGCGACATTCTATAACTCATTCAGATTTGCTTCCAGATATAGTTCAAGATGTGACCCAGATTTGGAGACATTCTATAACTCATTCAGATTTGCTTCTAGAAATAGTTCAAGATGTGACCCAGAGATAGCGATATTCCGCAACTTATTCAAGATTTCATTCCAGATATAGTTCCAGATGTGACCCAGAGATGGCGAAATTCCGTAACTTATTCCAAATCAACACCTACAGCAATCAAAATATTCTTGCAATCCCCAGCCAGAAAGCCTCACAGAAGCTAACTCCCCTCAGAGTCAAGTTTCAATATCCCCAGCGGAGCTAAAACTCCCAATTTTCAATATCCCCAGCGGAGCTAAAACTCCCAATTATCAATCCCCAAGCAGAGTGAAGACTCTCATTCTCAGCATCTCACGGAATATTCGGATATTCCCCAGTGAAGATCTCCTTAAGACAGGAATTCCCCAGTAGTTTGACATACAACCCAAGCTTCTGATTCCTTAACAGTGGTCCCAGGACTTCTCATTTTCAACGATCAAAAGATTCTTGCCCTCCACAGCAGCAACCAAGGAATTGTTCTCCCCGGCAGCAGTCAAGACTCTTTTATCTTCAGCCATCCAGGATTCATCTATTCTCAGCAAGATACCTCATCAGCTTACATGCACATTTATCGCATTCATATCATAAACATTGATATAACATACATTGCATCACGCATCATGACATTGCATACAGCTAACTCTTTACCTTTTCAGGTAAGATCAGTCGACAGACAAAGATCATCATCTTCCGAGATTCATCTAGAGATAGTTCAGATGTGACCCAGACACGACGACATTCTGATACTTATTCCAGATTCACTCAGAGATAGTTCAGATGTGACCCAGACATGGCGAGATTCTGATACTTATTCCATATTCACTCAAGATAGTTCAGATGTGACCCAGACACGGTGACATTTGGATACTTATTCCGGATTCACTCAGATGCAGTTTTACACGGACGCATCATCAGGAAACCCTACATCGGTTCCTTCTTCACTTCGAGACTTCTGAAAACAGTTTACGGACGCTTCCCAAACAACAGATGCTGCTCTATTGCTTATTCAACTCCAACTCCTGAAAACAGTTTATGGATTCTCCAAAACATGGATGTCAATCTATTGCTTGTTCAGAACCCCAGTTCAGAGATGCTCCAAAACATGGATGCCTTTCTGATACTCGTCCACTCACCAGTGACATACAGTTCAACAATTTCCAGATGGCATCTATAAGCCCATCCTCCTCAACAAACGCTTCCAAATGGCATCTTTAAGCCCATTTCCAAATGGCATCTATAAGCCCATCCTCCTACCAGCAGTCACCAAATGGCATCTTTAAGCCCATTTCCAGATGGCATCTCTAAGCCCATCCCCCGACAAGATTCTATCACATCCCTAGATGGCATCGTTAAGCCCATCACCAAATGGCATCTGTAAGCCCATTCCCTCTACCGTCACATCACTGAGTGCAAATTTTTGGGCACTCTAGTGTCCAATCTCCTTTTACCTTCAAGTCGCGAATGGAAAACTTGCCAATCTAACTCTTCAGGTCCAAGAAGATTGAACAGGGGCAACTGTTGTACCCCAAAATTTGCCCTCGTATTTTTCCTCAAGAAATCACAGCTTCGGGCTTTTCCTGATTTTTCAGACTGGCTCAAGAATCGGCCAAACAGACTTTTCTCGTCAGTCAGACAAAAATTAGGGTTTTCATTGATTTTCAAAGAGTTCAATACCTTGGCTAGAGTTTGGTTGAGTTGGCTCAGGTTTTGATCAGGCAGGCGTTTCTCTGGCATTTAATCAAGAATTAGGGTTTTGTGCACATATTTCTCAGAAAGAATTCATTCTATAGTTCTTCACAGTTTACTTTGAAGTTTGGACTGAGTCATTTGGATTGAGTTTGCAGTGTTAGATTTAATCAAGTGAGAAAGAAAAGGGCATGTGGGCGTTTTGTTTGTTTAGCTGTGCAGTGCTCTGATTATTCAAGATGCCGGACGTTTATGGATTATTTATTATTCTGAGTTAAAATGGTTGGAATTTATTTTTCAATTACTATAATTTGATAATTATAAATAATAAAATAAACAATTGAAAAGAAGAAAAGGAATTAACTGATAGAAAATAGATTTTATTCATCTTTAATTTATTTGTTACAATTATTATTTAAATACAGTATTTTTTTTACAAAGTATTTACAATGATAATTTTACAAATATTTAAAATGAAATAAAAACTATCCTAATTTCTAAGTCTTCATTTTCCATCCATTGCTCCCTCTGCTTCATTTGATTTTATCTGCAAAAAAATAAGAAAAGAAAGAAAAGTCAATTGCGGATAAAATGAATAAGAGACAGACAGTAATTTAAAGATTCATCATTAAAAACAAATGGCCGGAATCAGTTTTGCCCTCTCTGCAAATCACGGGATTTCTCCCGGTTCACAAAGAGGGATGAAATGTTTGCAATGAAACATGAAATGCACAAAGTTGATTTTTTTGCACAAATTCAAATTTTTAAGCATACTGCATAAATCAAAAGAATTGTCAACCAAGTTTCCAAACAGCATGTACAAGTAAAGGCAAACTGAGTTACATTATCAAACTAAGCCAAAAGTTGTCCAAGGATCAAAGTATCAACTAAGCCAAAAGCTGTCAAGAGAAAGTACATAAAGTATGCAAGAAACATGGAAGTATGCAGAGGAAAATATACAAGTGCAAGCAACATCAATATCATCATTTTCCAGCCATTTGCTTTTTCAGAATAAGACAAATATAAGCAATATTAAATGCTTAAAAATTGTCAAGAGAGAGGAGAGAGAGAAAAAGAAGTATCGGGCTTATAGGCTTAGGCTTGAAAGAGATATAAAAACAAATTGTAATAACACAGTGAAAAGAAGAAGGAAGAGATATAAACAACATATCAGAATACACAGCAAAAGGGGGCAGAACATATGTAGCAGGATATCACAAAGAGGGAAAACCTCAAGCCTTGCAAACCTGTCCACAATTTTGACCAAGAAAGAATATACAAAATATAATAGCTCATGCCTTTCAAAGACTACAAGGCCAAGACCCTAGAAGAATATACAAAAGGCCAACAATCTGCATAATATAAACCAGTAAGTCACAAAGGCTAAAAAAACTTCCAAGTCCATCAAACCTGAAACTGTCAAACATACACGCCAAAAAGCCTCCACCCTGCTGAAGCAAAACAAAACACCCAACCTGTCAAGTATAAGCCTTAGCCTTCATCAAGCCAAAGCCTTACCTGCATTCAAGGCCATAGCCTTAAACCAGAAGCCTAAAAGCCTCGCGCCTGTCTAAACCAAAGCCTTACCTGCATATCAAAACCTCAACCAAACCTGCATAAACCAATAACTCACAAAAGCCTTACCATTAAAACATCAAACCGGCCATGACCAATATCAAAAACCTCAACCAAACCTGCATAAACCAGTAACTCACCAAGCCTAAAACTCAGTTCCATTCCAAATGCCTCAAAACCTCACAAAAGCCTTAAACATTCAAAGCTCTCAAACAGCCAAAGCCTAACTGGGTCCAAACCTCACCAAAGCCTTACCATTCAAAACACCTAACCTGCTAAGCCTGACCAACCAAAGCCATCAAACAAAACTTCAAGCCCTCAGAAAACCTTCATCACTGGGCTAACAACAACAACACAATAGCATTCAACTCAAAATCATCAAGCATATCAAAGGCATCAAGACATAAATCAAGCATACAAAATGTTCAGAGGCAACTGAAGAAAGTGAAAGAGAAGAGGATAAAGAAGCATATCAGCATACAAAGCCCTCAGAACTCAAAGAGTTCATCATTGGGTAACCAACGAAGCAAAAATCATCATCTCAGAACCAACAAAGGCAACGTACATAACATACAAAAGGCGAGGCAACCAGAAAAGAAAAAGAAGTGATATCAAAATTAGGTTTTCAGAATGCATCGTTAAACCCAACAAAAGGCAAAAACATAAAGGTACCAGGAAGAGCAAGTTCATCATCACCGTTCCCCTCGCTGTCAAGCCGCCACAGCGCCTCCGACCCCATCTCCTCCTCCGTCTCCAAAAGGTAGTATCTCTTTTTCCTTTCCTTTCATACACCTCCAACGAGAATAATAACAACGCCTAATCAGAGTCAATGAACGAAAAACGAAGCATGCAAGACATAAAAGTGGAAACCCTAAAAAGCGCCAAGTTAGAAATTATCACCTTGAACGAATCTTTGCTCGAGTGGACCATGGAGGGAGGACGACGGATGGTGGCGCGGTGGCCCTAGGCGGAGGGTCGCGTTTCAGTGGCCTTTACGTTAAAAAAATGAAAGAGAACAAAGCGAAGCAAACAGCGCTGTAACTTGCCAAACCCTAGAATCCCAAATGATACAAAAACATGAGAACCCTAAAAACATTTTGTCTCAAGCTTTGGGCCTCGCCCCATTCTAACAAGACTAATCCCATTTGTTTTCCTGAATGCACCCCCCCCCCCCCCCTCATGCCCATTCTGATTAAGCCCTAATTCCCTTTTGGCCCATTTAACCCTTTTCTTCATCTTTTATTTTACTAAAACTTGTTTTGATTAATACATAAAACATTAAAACATTTTCTTTTTAAAACTTAAAACTTTTTTTTTCATTAAAACATTTAGTTTGTACATAAAACAATAATACACAATTTTCTTAAACTTAAAATATTTTTCCTTTTTAATTAAAAAACTTTGTACATTAATACTAAAAATACTAATATATAAGAAATAGAACTTAAAACTTTCTTTTCTTTTCTTGAAATATTATGCTTTGTCCATACTTTACAAAAAATATAAGAATACAATAATATATAATAAAACACTTAATTTTCTCATTAAGTTGACAATACTTCGTAATACATTAAAATTCACATTTTTCTCAACCTGTAAATAAATTACATACACATATACACATACACTTACATAATTACATTAACGCATTTACATTTACATTTGCTATTCTTATACATTGCTATACATTATATTTTACATTGCGATCGATTCGATTTGGTTGTAATTATTTAAAGTCTCATCCCCATTTGTAAATTTGTACCCCCACTCCCGGATACTTATTTGTAATAGCGTAGACTTTAAATTCCCGCAATTTATCGCTTTCGAATTATACCATGGTTAGACCTAGGGTTGTATGTAAATAAAACCCAACACTAGATAACCTAATACAAGACAAATACATGAAATTAATACACAATCACACTTGCACCCCTATGGTAATCCCACATGTTGCCTTCCAAAATGGGCCATGCTTGCATGTCGAGTTTCTTTGGCAAAACAATTCAAATGATCATAAGTCCCTCGATGACGCTTTCGAAAGTTGCCTATCAAAATGATCATAGTCCCTTCAAGCAAATTGCCAAAGACACTTGGCACCATTGCATTCATGGTCCATACGATGACTCGCGCCTGTCCCGTTAAAACATCCTAAACGCAAGATTGTCCACCAAATACAATGGTGGAACAAAATTGTTAAAAAGGGGTTAAGACACAGGAAAAACCTTTGAGTACATTAGGGGTAAACAAGCTCTTAGTTACTTGGATCAAACTTGCAAAAAACACTTGCCTACTTTTCAAAACCACACTCCACAAACACTTTCAAAAAAAATCTTCAAAAACATTTGAAACATCTTTTCGAAAAGATACACACCTTCGTATATACTCAAACACGAGTCATTACAATGGTTGCCGAAACAAAGGCGTCTATTTCAAAAACATTTTCAAAACACAAACACACACACCATTTCAAGCAATCAAAAATCAAGGCAAGTGATCTAAAACAAGTAACTAAGAGCCCATGGATAACCATGGATGAAAAGGGTGCTAATACCTTCCCTTTTCATAATCTACCCCCCGAACCCACGAAACATCTCAAAAGGTTTTTTTCCTGTGCTTTTTAACCTTTCCTTTAGGATAAAATAAAAAGTCGGTGGCGACTCTTGCTCAACCGAACAAGTGCGAATACAAAACGCAAAAACACAAGTCAGTTCTCCCACCGCATCACATTTCTCAATAAAGAAGATGAAGAAAAGAAGACCATAAGATGTCACACTTAATTATTATATTCATCTTTGTAGAAATAATGTAAAACACAAGAGTTGTTGCTCAGATTTTGTTATTTCTTAAGAATCTTCATGCAAATAGTTTGTACACAAGAGTTATTGATTATAATTGTGTCAAACAATATGTACTTAAATTAGGAGTAATTTGCTTGATAAGAAGCGCTCATCTAATCTCCAGAAAAACAATTATGTTTAGAATTGGTTGGTTCCTCAAGTGATCGAGTGAAGATTAGAAGACTTTAGAAGACATTGGTTGTGATCATCAGAGATGAAATCCTATTCTAAGGGGCCAGTTTGGTTAGAAACCTTATGGGGTCAGTGATCGTTATATCTCTTATGGGACCACGAAGGTCAAAATTCTTAAGAGATCAGTGGTTGAGGGTCATTGTGAGAAATCCCTAATAGAAAGATCAAGTTGATCAGATTTTTGATAGCGTCAATGATTGTTATATCTCATGGAGATTAATGAATGTATCATTGTGTTGTTCCTTGAGTGACTAGTGTTATTCAGGAGACTCAAGATGACAATGGTTATGGGTCATTGTGAAATCCTGTTAAGAAAGACTAGGTAGGTCATATTTCTTAAGGGGTCAATGGTTGTTGATCATTTGTTGATTGTTAATCACAGGCGGGTAGCCCGTGCATATGTATCAGTTTGGTTATAGTGGATTAAGTCCTTGTTGAAGGCAAAATCACTTGAGGAGGGTGCACAGGAGTAGCCTAATTAATGGTGAACCTGGGTAACTGAATGTGTCTCTTTATATTTATTGCATTCTATATTCTTTCATAGTTCAATCAAATAATTTCTAAAGGGGAATATTTTCTTAAAATCCAATTCAAACCCCCCTTTCTTGTGTTTTTCTCTACCTTCATAAATGTTACTCAGTTTTGTCTATAAAAACACCCGTTCATTCAGCTTTACCTCAACCTAACTCATTTGTCGCAGCTCCAAACTCATAAACAATATTCTTTGAGATGAATTGTGACACAACCAAATCTTTTAAGGTTTCTTAATTAGTTAGAAATTCTTTCAAGGTTGTGTGTTGTTGTTGTTACATTCATGTATTGAAGAAACTAATTTTACCAACCTTGAACAAAATATATTTTTTCTATTGCAAACTATCTCACATAATAACGTAGTTGTTGATTCCACCACTGGTAATCCATTTTTATATTTGGAAAGAAATTTTCAATGTTGTCATCAAAGACAAAAATTTAATGATTTCATGTTTTCCTTGCATGACAAAATTGAGAAACTTATTTATAATCATACTGAAAAGATATTGCAACCCAAAAAGAAAATGGTGGATGGTAAGAAGGTGTAAGTGATATTCCTTAGAGTTCACCATTTCCTTTTTGTGTCTACCATAAAAGTAATCTATAATCTCGGGTAGGCTAATAACAGAGGGAAATAGTACTTATTTTATTTCATTTTTTATTTAAAAATTACTAACATATTACTTTGGTGTTCATAAATATCTAAGGGGAAAACTAATTATCTGAGCTAGTCATAAGGCCTTGCAATTGCGACCTAGATAATACAGTTGTAGACCTCTACTGGTTCAGTTTAAATTGAATAATGATTTATCCTAATTCGTTTTCCGTTAGACTCTTTTTTGGTTCAGTTAAATCGACCCTAAGATTTCTCTGATTCTTATCCAGTAAAAGACAATTCAAGACCTCAGCTGGTTCAATTTAAATCGACCAATGATTTATCCTGATACGTTTTCTGGTAGACTTTTTCTCTAGTTCAGTTAAATCGACCCTAAGATTTTTCTGATTCTTATCCCATTAAAGACAATTCAAGACCTCTGCTGGTTCAGTTTAAATCGAACAATGATTTATCCCGATTCTTTTTCCGGTAGACTCTTTCTCTAGTTCAGTTAAATTGACCCTAAGATTTTTCTGATTCTTATCCAGTTAAAGACAATTCAAGACCTATGCTGGTTCAGTTTAAATTGACCAATGATTTATCCTGATTCTTTTCCGGTGGACTCTTTCTCTAGTTTAGTTTAAATCGGCTCAATGGTTTATTTTGATTCTTATCCTCGTTGGAGAGAGGCGAAATCACCTTGGCGGGTGGACTGGAGTAGTTTGAGATCAAATGAACTAGGATAAAAATATTGTGTCTACTGCGCTTTTGATTTCAAGTTTTTCAATTCAACCCCCCTTCTTGTATTTTTCACTTCTTCAATTGGTATCAGAGCACCTGATCTGGGTGCAAACACTTAACCGTGTCAGAAAAAGATCCAAGGGGGAAAAACACTATGATGGGAACAAGTCAGAACATCAGCGGCATCCCTCCAATATTTGACGGTGAAAATTTTGACTACTGGAAGGATATGATCAGAAGTTTCTTTCTAGCCTATGATGCTGACCTCTGGGATGTGGTAACTGATGGATACATACATCCTGTTGATGAAAGAAGTCAGAAGATTGACAGAAAAAGGATGACAAATCATCAAAAGCAAGACTTCAGAAATCATCACAAGGCCAGAACGATTCTCTTGAGTGCCATCTCATATTTAGAGTATGAGAAGATCACAAACAGAGAAACAGCTAAGAACATGTTTGATTCTCTGAGAATGATGCATGAAGGCAACATGCAAGTAAAATAAACCAAAGCCCTTGCGCACATTCATAAGTATGACGCCTTCAGAATGGAAGAAGACGGAACCATTGAAACAGTGTTCTCTAGATTCCAAACTCTGGTGGCAGGGCTAAAGGTGCTGGACAAAGGATACTCAACTGCTGATCATGTAAAGAAGATCATAAAAAGTTTACCAAAACAATGGAGACCAATGGTCACGGCTCTCAAACTAGCAAAAGATCTGAACATAATATCTCTAGAAGAACTTGTCAGCTCCCTCAGAAGCCATGAGATAGAGTTAGAAGATGATGAGCCTCAAAAGCTATGTAAGTCTCTCGCTCTGAAATCTAAGAAATATGAAACCAAAATCTTGCAGGCAGAAGCAGAAGCATAAAACTTTGGAGAATCCTCGTCAGAAGAAGACGAACTATTCTTTCTATCCAGAAGAATCAATCAGCTGTGGAAGCACAGGCAAAAGAATTTTAAAAACTCTAGAAGAACAAGAAATGACTCTGAACAATCCTCTGGATACAGAAAATCAAGTAACATAATAATTACCTGCTATGAATGCAATAAACAAGGTCACTACAAAAGTGATTGTCCAAGGCTTCAGAAGGAGAAACATAAAAGGAAGTTTGTTAAGGAGAAGAAGAAAAGTCTTATGGCAACATGGGATGACTCTGAATCTTCTGAAGACGGAACATAATCAGAAGATGAACAACCCAATATAGCTCAAACAGACAACTTATTAGATGTCTCTAAAACAGAATAAGAATCAGACGCTGAAGAGGTATTTCCTGACTTTACTGTTAATTTTACTAAAGCTAAACTAGGAGAAAGTCTGAGTGAAATTTTAGAAAGGTATCAGCAGCTCAGAGTCAAATTCAAGAACCTGAAAAAGGATCTTGCTTCTGACTCTCAAGAAAGTGAGAGTCTGAGATTAGAAAACTCTGAGTTAAAAGAAAAGATTTCCAAACTAGAAAATGATTTACAAAACTCTCAGAAGGAAATAATCTCAGAGGATCCCAGTAATGCTGATAAGATCATAAAGGGATATGATCAAAGCTTTCAGAAGTTTATGGCTAAAAACATAGATTGAAGCAAAATGGCTTCAATGATCTATCGAGTTAGCAGAAATGGCAGAATGGGCATAGGATACAAAGGCAAAGTATCCCAACCTAAGAAAGTTAAGGATCTGGTTATCAAACACACTCCTCTCTATTATCACTTCACCACTGGGAAAACACATGATATAAAACATGTTGGTAAGGCGTTTTATACTAAACCAAAATTCAAACAGAATTTTGGAAATTCTAACAGACATGGACCCAGAAAGATACGGGTACCAAAAGACAAAATCATCTATGTTGCAGATATTTTTAACAGCAAGGTTGAATCTCCAGTATTAACACCTGGACTCTGGATGCTCTCTACACATGGAGGAAGGAAGGCATATGTTCCAAAGCCTGGAATTTAAAAGATTTGCAGGTTTCAGAGGCAATCAGAAACTGAAGATTACTGGCTCTGAAACTATTTGAAACAGGAATGGAAATACAACATCAGAAGCTCTCTAAACAATCTCAAATGTATTCAGAAGAGGATGTCACATTGTTTCAAGCACTTCTGTCAGAGCAAGCCAATCAGAGTCTTTACCACTTTTTGATTCTTGACAAAAAGGGGGAGAATGAAGAATATTTTGACTCATAATCAAAAGATCTTCAGGGAGTTATTTTATTTTCTCGTTAGTTAAGTACTCTACTCAGGGGGAGCCTTCCTTTTAATTTGGTTCTTTATATTCCATCAAAATATACTAGTTTTTGTCATCATCAAAAAGGGGGAGATTGTTAGAACATAATCTGGTTATACATCCCAGGAAGAGTTTTAATGATAACAAACACATGATATAAAGAACAAATATGCTCGCTAATAAAAGTATCTTTACATGCAGGAAGTTCTGATGTTAAAAAGATGTTCTGATGCAACTGGGAGTTCTTCCAGAACATCAACAGAAGTTCTGATTATGCGAGCACAGAATATGAGAGGACAATGAAAGATTCAGACGTATCAAATATGCATGACACGCTTATATGAAGAAGTTCTGATTGAACTTCTGAATGTACCAGCGATGCGTAACTGAATCTTTGATACTCTGATGTGCAAAATTCTGATCAAGTTGTAAAGAACTCTCAACGGTAATATTCATCCTCTGATGTGAGAAGCTCTGAAGTGTTACAACTCCATCAATGCAAGATCATAAGTAACGGCTATAAATAGACAAGGATCTCCTGATTTGGAAAGCTCATCAACTTATGTTATGGACTTACCAAAAGTATTTTCTTATGTCTCTATTGCAAGGCCTATATAAAGCAGACTAGAAGAAGATTTCATGATGATGAACAACTTTGCTCAAAAAGAAAAACTCACATGAAAAGTCAGCAACGCAGCTATCATTCTTCATCTTCAACGATTCAATATTAAACTGTGTAATACATCACAAGTTTGTGATACTGTTTATTTAGAAACATCATTGTACACTTTTATTCAATTAACTATTTAGTGAAATTCCTTGAGAAAATTGGGTTGTGGTTTTGGACTCAAGAAGACTTTAACATTTGTTAAAGTATAATTGTAATCAGGTTGATTAGTAAATTAAGTCCTCGTTGGAGAGAGGCGAAATCACCTTGGCGGGTGGACTGGAGTAGTTTGAGATTAAACCAACTAGGATAAAAATATCGTGTCTACTGCGCTTTTGATTTCAAGTTTTTCAATTCAACCCCCCTTCTTGTGTTTTTCACTTCTTCAATTGGTATCAGAGCACCTGGATCTGGGTGCAAACACTTAACCGTGTCAGATAAAGATCCAAGGGGGGAAAACACTATGATGGGAACAAGTCATAACATCAACAGCAACCCTCCAATATTTGATGGTGAAAATTTTGACTACTGGAAGGATATGATCATAAGTTTCTTCCTAGCCTATGATGCTGACCTCCGGGATGTGGTAATTCATGGATACATACATCTTGTTGATGAAAGCAGTCAGAAGATTGACAGAAAAAGGATGACACATCATCAAAAGCAAGACTTCAGAAATCATCACAAGGCCAAAACGATTCTCTTGAGTGCCATCTCATATTCGGAGTATGAGAAGATCACAAACAGAGAAACAGCTAAGAACATGTTTGATTCTCTGAGAATGATGCATGAAGTCAACATGCAAGTAAAAGAAACCAAATCCCTTACACTCATTCATAAGTATGAAGCCTTCAGAATGGAAGAAGACGAAACCATTGAAACAATGTTTTCTAGATTCCAAACTCTGGTGGAAGGGATAAAGGTGTTGGACAAAGGGTACTCAACTGCTGATCATGTAAAGAAGATCATCAGAAATTTACCAAAATAATGGAGACCAATGGTCACGGCTCTCAAACTAGCAAAAGATCTGAACATAATATCTCTAGAAGAGCTTGTCAGCTCCCTCAGAAGCCATGAGATAGAGTTAGAAGATGATGAGCCTCGGAAGCTATGTAAGTCTCTCGCTCTGAAATCTAACAAATATGAAACCAAAATCTTGCAGGCAGAAGCAGAAGCAGAAAACTCTGGAGAATCCTCGTCAGAAGAAGACGAATTATTCTTTCTATCCAGAAGAATCAATCAGTTGTGGAAGCACAGGCAAAAGAATTTCAAAAACTCTAGAAGAACAAGAAATGACTCTGAACAATCCTCTGGATACAGAAAATTAAGTAACAGAATCATTACCTTCTATGAATGCAATAAACAAGGTCACTACAAAAGTGATTGTCCAAGGCTTCAGAAGGAGAAATATAAAAGGAAGTTCGTTAAGGAGAAGAAGAAAAGTCTTATGGCAACATGAGATGACTCTGAATCTCCTGAAGACGGAACATAATCAGAAGATGAACAACCCAATGTAGCTCAAACAGATAACTTATTAGATGTATCTGAATCTTCTGAATCAGAATCAGGGTCAGAATCAGAATCAGACGCTGAAGAGGTATTTCCTGACTTTACTGTTAATTTTACTAAAGCTGAACTAGGAGAAAGTCTGAGTGAAATTTTAGAAAGGTATCAGCAGCTCAGAGTTAAATTCAAGAACCTGAAAAAGGATCTTGCTTCTGACTCTGAAGAAAGTGAGAGTCTGAGATTAGAAAACTCTGAGTTAAAAGAAAAGATTTCCAAACTAGAAAATGATTTACAAAACTCTCAGAAGGAAATAATCTCAGAGGATCCCAGTAATGCTGATAAGATCATAAAGGAATATGATCAAAGCTTTCAGAAGTTTCTGGCTAAAAACATAGATTGAAGCAAAATGGCTTCAATGATCTATCGAGTTAGCAGAAATGGAAAAATAGGCATAGGATACAAAGGAAAAGTATCCCAACCTAAGAAATTTAAGGATCTGGTTATCAAACACACTCCTCTCTATTCTCACTTCACCATTGGGCAAACACATGATATAAAACATGTTGGTAAGGCGTTTTATACTAAACCAAAATTCAAATAGAATTTTGGAAACTCTAACAGTCATGGACCCAGAAAGATATGGGTACCAAAAGACAAAATCATCTATGTTGCAGATATTTTTAACAGCAAGGTTGAAACTCCAGTATTAACACCTGGACTCTGGATGCTCTCTAAACATGGAGGAAGGAAGGCATATGTTCCAAAGCCTGGAATTTAAAAGATTCCAGCTTTCAGAGGCAATCAGAAATAAAAGATTATTGGCTCTGAAACTATTTGAAACAGGAATGGAAATACAGCATCAGAAGCTCTCTAAATAATCTCAGATGTATTCAGAAGAGGATGTCACACTGTTTCAAGCACTTCTGTCAGAGCAAGCCAATTAGAGTCTTTACCACTTTTTGATTCTTGACAAAAAGGGGGAGAATGAAGAATATTTTGACTCATAATTAGAAGATCTTCAGGGAATTATTTTATTTTCTCGTTAGTTGAGTACTCTACTCAGGGGGAGCCTTCCTTTTAATTTGGTTCTTTATATTCCATCAAAATATACTAGTTTTTGCCCTCATCTAAAAGGGGGAGATTGTTAGAACATAACCTGGTTCTACATCCCAGCAAGAGTTTTGATGATAACATACACATGATATAAAGAACAAATATGCTCGCTAATAAAAGTATCTTTACATGCAGAAAGTTCCGATGTTAAAAAGATGTTCTAATTCAACTGGAAGTTATGCCAGAACATCACCAGAAGTTCTGATTATGCGAGCACAGAAGTTGAGAGGACAATGAAAGATTCAGACGTATCAAATATGCATGACACACTTATATGAAGAAGTTCTGATTGAACTTCTGAATGCACCAGTGCTGCGTAACAGAATCTCTGATACTCTGATGTGCAAAATTTTGACCAAGCTGTAAAGAACTCTCAACGGTAATATTCATCCTCTGATGTGAGAAGCTCTGAAGCGTTACAACTCCATCAATGCAAGATCATAAGTAACGGCTACAAACAGACAAGGATCTCCTGATTTGGAAAGCTCATCAACTCGTGTTATGGACTTACCAAAAGTATCTTCTTATGTCTCTATTGCAAGGCCTATATAAAGCAGACTAGAAGAAGATTTCATGATGATGAACAACTTCGCTCAAAAAGAAAAACTCACGTGAAAAGTCAGCAACGCAGCTATCATTCTTCATCTTCAACGATTCAATATTAAATTGTGTAATACATCACAAGTTTATGATACTGTTTATTTAGAAACATCATTGTACACTTTTATTCAATTAACTATTTAGTGAAATTCCTTGAGAAAATCGGGTTGTGGTTTTGGACTCAAGAAGACTTTAACAGTTGTTAAAGTAGAATTGTAATCAGGTTGATTAGTGAATTAAGTCCTCGTTGGAGAGAGGCGAAATCACCTTGGGGGGTGGAATGGAGTAGTCGGAGATCAAACGAACTAGGATAAAAATATTGTGTCTACTACGCTTTTGATTTCAAGTTTTTCAATTCAACCCCCTTCTTGTGTTTTTCACTTCTTCAATTGGTATCGGAGCACCTGGATCTGGGTGCAAACACTTAACCGTGCCAGATAAATATCCAAGGGGGAAAAACACTATGATGGGAACAAGTCAGAACATTAGCAATAACCCTCCAATATTTTACGGTGAAAATTTTGACTACTGGAAGGATATAATCAGAAGTTTCTTCCTAGCCTAT
The DNA here is from genome assembly GCA_948472305.1 of Vicia faba. NCBI lineage: Eukaryota > Viridiplantae > Streptophyta > Magnoliopsida > Fabales > Fabaceae > Vicia > Vicia faba. Next base: position 1,487,473,759 of record OX451739.1, read on the forward strand.
GATGTTGGCCTCTGGGATGTGGTAACTGATGGATACATACATCCTGTTGATGAAAGCAGTCAGAAGATTGACAGAAAAAGGATGACAGATCATCAAAAGCAAGACTTCAGAAATCTTCACAAGGCCAGAACGATTCTCTTGAGTGTCATCTCATATTCAGAGTATGAGAAGATCACAAACAGAGAAACATCTAAGAACATGTTTGATTCTCTGAGAATAATGCATGAAGGTAACATGCAAGTAAAAGAAACCAAAGCCCTTGCACTCATTTATAAGTATGAAGCCTTCAGAATGGAAGAAGATGAAACCATTGAAACAATGTTCTCTAGATTCCAAACTTTGGTGGCAGGGCTAAAGGTCTTGGACAAAGGGTACTCAACTGCTGATCATGTAAAGAAGATCATCAGAAGTTTACTAAAACAATGGAGACCAATGGTAATGGCTCTCAAACTAGCAAAAGATCTAAACATAATATCTCTAGAAGAACTTGTCAGCTCCCTCAGAAGCCATGAGATAGAGTTAGAAGATGATGAGCCTCAGAAGCTATGTAAGTCTCTCGCTCTGAAATCTAACAAATATGAAACCAAAATCTTAAAGGAAGAAGCAGAAGCAGAAAACTCTAGAGAATCCTCGTCAGAAGAAAACGAACTATTCTTTCTATCCAGAAGAATCAATCAGTTGTGGAAGCACAGGCAAAAGAATTTCAGAAACTCTAGAAGAATAAGAAATGACTCTAAACAATCCTCTGGATACAGAAAATCAAGTAACAAAATCATTACCTGCTATGAATGCAATAAACACGGTCACTACAAAAGTGATTGTCCAAGGCTTCAGAAGGAGAAACATAAAAGTAAGTTCATTAACGAGAAGAAGAAATGTATTATGGCAACATGGGATGACTCTGAATCTTCTGAAGACAGAACATAATCAGAAGATGAACAACCCAATATAGCTTAAATAGATAACTTATTAGATGTCTCTGAATCTTCTGAATCTAAATCAGGGTCAGAATCAGAATCAGACGCTGAAGAGGTATTTCCTGACTTTACTGTTAATTTTACTAAAGCTGAACTAGGAGAAAGTCTGGGTGAAATTTTAGAAAGGTATCAGCAGCTTAGAGTCAAATTCAAGAACCTGAAAAAGGATCTTGCTTCTGACTCTGAAGAAAGTGAGAGTATGATATTAGAAAACTCTGAGTTAAAAGAAAAGATTTCCAAACTAGAAAATGATTTACAAAACTCTCAGAAGGAAATAATCTCAGAGGATCCCAGGAATGCTGATAAGATCATAAAGGAATATGATCAAAGCTTTCAGAAGTTTCTGGCTAAAAACATAGATAGAAGCAAAATGGCTTCAATGATCTATCGAGTTAGCAGAAATGGCAGAATAGGCATAGGATACAAAGGCAAAGTATCCCAACCTAAGAAAGTTAAGGATCTGGTTATCAAACGCACTCCTCTCTATTCTCACTTCACCACTGGGCAAACACATGATATAAAACATGCTGGTAAGGCGTTTTATACTAAACCAAAATTTAAACAGAATTTTGGAAACTCTAACAGTCATGGACCCAGAAAGATATGGGTACCAAAAGACAAAATCATCTATGTTGCAGATATTTTTAACAGCAAGGTTGAAACTCCAGTATTAACACCTGGACTCTGGATGCTCTCTACACATGGAGGAAGGAAGGCATATGTTCCAAAGCCTGGAATTTAAAAGATTCGCAGGTTTCAGAGGCAATCAGAAACAGAAGATTACTGGCTCTGAAACTATTTGAAACAGTTATGGAAATACAGCATCAGAAGCTCTCTAAACAATCTCAGATGTATTCAGAAGAGGATATCACACTGTTTCAAGCACTTCTGTCAGAGCAAGCCAATCAGAGTCTTTACCACTTTTTGATTCTTGACAAAAAGGGGGAGAATGAAGAATATTTTGACTCATAATTAGAAGATCTTCAGGGAATTATTTTATTTTCTCGTTACTTGAGTACTCTACTCAGGGGGAGCCTGCCTTTTAATTTGGTTCTTTATATTCCATCAAAATATACTAGTTTTTGTCATCATCAAAAAGGGGGAGATTGTTAGAACATAATCTGGTTCTACATCCCAACAAGAGTTTTGATGATAAAAAACACATGATATAAATAAAAAATATGCTCGCTAATAAAAGTATCTTTACATGCAGGAAGTTCTGATGTTAAAAAGATGTTCTGATGCAACTGGAAGTTCTGCCAGAACATCACCAGAAGTTCTGATTATGCAAGCACAGAAGTTGAGAGGACAATGAAAGATTCAGACGTATCAAATATGCATGACACGCTTATATGAAGAAGTTCTGATTGAACTTCTGAATGCACCAGCGCTGCGTAAAAGAATCTCCGATACTCTGATGTGAAAAATTATGATCAGGCTGTAAAGAACTCTCAACGGTAATATTCATCCTCTGATGTGAGAAGCTCTGAAGCGTTACAACTCCGTCAATTCAAGATCATAAGTAACGGCTACAAACAGACAAGGATCTCCTGATTTGGAAAGCTCATCAACTCATGTTATGGACTTACCAAGAGTATCTTCTTATGTCTCTATTGCAAGGCCTATATAAAGCATACTAGAAGAAGATTTCATGATGATGAACAACTGCGCTCAAAAAGAAAAACTCAAGTGAAAAGTCAACAACGCAACTATCATTCTTCATCTTCAACGATTCAATATTAAACTGTGTAATAGATCACAAGTTTGTGATACTGTTTATTTAGTGAAATTCCTTGAGAAAACCGGGTTGTGGCTTTGGACTCAAGAAGACTTTAACATTTGTTAAAGTAGAATTGTAATCAGGTTGATTAGTGAATTAAGTCCTTGTTGGAGAGAGGAGAAATCACCTTGGCGGGTGGACTGGAGTAGTTTGAGATCAAACGAACCAGGATAAAAATATTGTGTCTACTGCGCTTTTGATTTCAAGTTTTTCAATTCAACCCCCCCTTCTTGTGTTTTTCACTTCTTCAGAAATTTCGTTTGCAAAGGTCTCAAGTGGCTTCCATTGTTCTTTATAGGTCCCCAACAAGGTCCATGTCATGTTTCAAGCCCCACATCACAAGTTTGCTCAGTCAATGACTCAGATGATTGAAAGTCAACTATATTGATCAAAAAGTCAATTATGGTCAACATACAGTCAAACTTCAAGATTTTTGGTCAATATAAACATTTTGAAGTGATATTCATAATTTGATCAAGGGTTGATCATGATTCCCCAAGGAAAGCTCTCAAATCATCAAAAGTCAAGATTTGTCAAATTAGGGTTTCCTTAGGAGAAGTCAACTGAACTTTGATCAGGCATAACTTTCACATGATTCATTAACTTTTCCCCAACCAAAGATCATTTTGAAGAAAGTAATTCTCTACAAGTTTGCTTTTATTCAAAAGTCCCAAAAATGCTTCATTTGGAAGATATGAGCTCACACATTATAGGTCATTTTCAAAAGTCAACAAAAGACACTTTTTGTCAAGGAAACTTACATCAAGATAATGTCTTCAAAAGCAAAAATGGTAAACATAGAGATTGTAGAGAACATCTTGGTATTTCCAAAAAGTCCAAGATCATCTTTAAAAGAGGAAAATTGAGCAAGTTATGAGTTGCACAGGTTGGGAAATTTTGAAGAAATTCATGAAATGCAAGATGAGAAAAATTGAAGTTTTGAACTAATGAGCTTAGTTTTTTATGTTCAAACATGTTTATAAGATGTTATAAGACCTCTAAAAGTCATTCACAAATTTTTATAATTTTTATTCCTTTTATTTGAATATTTATTCATTTAAAAATGAATAAAATCAAATAAACATGAAAATAATGTGCGAAGACTTGGGCCTTTGGATTTCACTCCCTTTGCAGGACCATCACAAACTCAAGCGTATCCATAAACGTGTCTAGGTTCATGCAAATGGAAAATGGCAAGAAATATTGCAAGTTTGGCTAGAATTGAAGTTTTTTTATCCTTATTTAAACTATGCCATCACGGCTTGATTCCATTCCTTATTTGTCAGCTCATTCACTCATCTAAAAAGGCATTTGGCAAGAGGACCACAAAATATTTGCACAAAAGCTCTCCAAAAGCTCTCCAAAACCTCCCAAAAATTCCCAAAATTTCTCAAAGCTGCAAAAATTCGTAACTACATTTCCAGACGCTATCAATCCAAACAAACATCCAAATCACATTCCCGAGGCTTCTAGGAATTGAACCATGCTCATAACCAATCCCTTTCAAGTCCAAAACGACTCCTCCCATTCACGTCGGTTGGTAAGTATGGTGAAGATTCGAAATTTTGATCTCAGGCATTATTAACTGTTGCTGACATAATTAATCTGTTCATATGCATCATTGGAATGTATTTGACGTTTTACATGTGAGTCTTGATGCAAAAATAAGATCGGGCCATTATTAGGGCACAGAGCTTTTAAAGATTCAGATCTCACGTTATAGGCGTCTTTAGGCCAAACTAATGGCACCACTGAAATCGCAGGGACCAATATAATGGATATAGAGTTTTGCTTTTTTTGTTTGATTGATTTTGCAGGTTTTTAAGAAATCCTCCATCGGAGATGATGGTGTTTTCCACCCTCCATGGTGGTTTGAAAAACACAGAGGAGGTCAACACAAGAGTGGTAGAATGAAGTATCATGATTGGCCCATTCATCTTTTTTTTAAAATTTATTTACTTAACTTTCTTTAATCTTTTTTTTTATATAATCATAAAATTAAAAAAAATCATAAAATCAGAAAACCACGAAAACATTAGATTTAAGTTTTTTTAATTAAATTGATTTTTGTTAATTTTAATTAATTTAATTTAACCCTTCTAAGTTATTTTATTAATTTAAAATTAAGTATAATTAGGACTTCGTAATTCATTTTTCATTTTTGAAACAATAAAAATACCAAAAAGAAAGACTTTTTCTTATACTTAGAAATTTTTTAGGATTTTAGATATTTCCTCTTTTCCATTATCCGCGCGTTTGTTTCCTTTATTCACATTATTATTATAAGTTATGTAACTGCACAACGGGTTGCAATAGTTTAATTTATGACATTTATATTTTTACCTATTTTTTGGTTTGTAATTCCCCCCATCCCGAAGCGATGTAATAAAGTAGTTTAAATTCCTGCATCTTTATTTTGTTTGTACATATTTAACTACTAGATGTATGCTTAATAGGCTTGTATGGAAAGAATAAAAGCAAATGCTAGAAAATGTAACATCCAAGACAAATAATTGAAATACAACACACTTTGCACAGGTGCACCTTTAAGGTACCTCCACTTGTTGCCTTTGGAAAATAAGCAGTCATGTCCCTCGAACGTGGGACACTTTAGCAAAGACCCTCAGCTAAAAAGATCATAGTCCCTCGATGACCCTTCGGTATACGATCTAGTCCCTTACGATAAAGTTGCTAAAGTGTCCTACGAGTTGCCTTTATGATTGTACGATGACCCTCGCACGTCGCTCAAAATATCCAATGATATGGATACCCACCAACTAATGGTGGGATGGAACTATCTAAAGGAAAAGATGAAAAGAACAAAGACCGTTCGAGTAGGTAGACCACTTATAGTTGCTTGCTCACAAAAAAACAAAACAAATTTTTCACACATACACAAACTCTTTTCCTAAATATTTTCAAAGACAAAAAACACTTTGTATACGTTCTCAACGATACGAGAAACATTACAAAGTTCTCTGTGTTAAGGCATCTTTTAAAAAATATTTTCAAACACACTTACACAAAAAAACATTTTCAAAGTGAGCTAGCAACTAAGAGCCCGTATATAACTACAGAAGAAAAGGGTGCTAACACCTTCCCTTTTCATAATCTACCCCCCAAACTTAAAATCTTTAAAAAGGTCTTTCCTGTTATTTTCACCCTTTTGTTTGTTAGATTAAAGAAAAGTCAGTGGCGACTCTTGCTAACTGCAATAATTGCGATAAAATGCAAAACCAGTAAAGTCAATTCTCCCACCGTATTACAAGTACACACACCAAATCCATCACGAAGTTCTTACCATAAATGGTTAAAGGGAAACTCAAGCAGACTAGCACAGTAGTCCCAAAACCATTAGCCAGAGTATCGATCACCATACTCCAACTCATAGAAGAAAATTTCAAACCCAACATAGTAGCACATTCAAGAGAAACAAATGAATGAGTAGCACCAGTATCAATAATAGCAATTAACTCAACATTGTTAAAAAATAAGCACCTTGAACCAAGTTTTCCTTCTTGGTAACCTCTAAACCCTTCAAAGCAAACACTCTTCCATTAGCCTGAGCAGCAGTAGTAGCAGTCTTCTTCGGCTTCTGACATTGGATACTGATATGACCCTGTTTACCATAATTAAAACAAGTTGGACCCTCATTCTTGCATTCAGGGGCACAATGACCTGTCTTACAAAATTTGTATTATCTCATAACCTTATTGATACATTATTAGCATGGTGGCCTTGCTCTCCACACTTAAAACATTTGACATAAGTAGGAGCTCCTCCCCCTCTTAGCTTCCTCTCAGCAATAACCTTCTGCTTCCCCTTGTCAGCAAGAGCACCATATGGTTTACCAAGATCCTGATTCTTCCCCTTCTTGTCATTAAGACTCTTATAATAAGTAGCTTTATCCCTACTATCTTGATTGAAGATCCTGCACTTAATCACAAGCATAGGAAACCAGAGAATCTCAAGATATCCAACTCCATGCTTAATCTCATGGCGCAATCCATTTTCAAACTTAATGCACTTAGACACCTCTGTAAGTACTAAATGCGCCTAAGAGGGGGGGGGGTGAATTAGGTACTTTAAATTTTTTCTGGTTTTAGTGATGATGGATATTATTTTTCTGGTTTATGGTGAGTTTATGAAAGAGTAAAGTGCAGAAAAATAAAGAGACACAAGTGATATATCCTGGTTCCCCTCACAGTACGAGAGTACTCTAGTCCTCTTTCAACATGAAAGACATTTCCTTATTATGGCAAACTTAAACAAGAATTACCCAAAACCAAGAACAATACTCTTGGACCAAGAACAATCCTCTTGGATTTTCACTATGTCAACAATGAGAACAATCCTCTCAAAGTGACTTTAGTTGTATCCAACAATCCTGGAAAACCAAGATTACAAAACCACTTGAACTTATTTTCAATAATCCTGAAAAATAAGCAAGTATATAGCAATATTTGATTTGAGTGAGTTTGTGTAGCAATAATCCCTTTAGTGATTTTATCAATGAATTGATCTTCTATTCCAATAACAATAGTATACAATGACTCAAGATATATAATACTCAAAGTTTTCTGGTTGACAATATGTGAAAGTGTGCAGAAAACTTGTGTATGAAAGTGTATAAAAGCTTGAGTTCGATTTTTGAAAAATCAGAAAATATGATTAGAAGAGGTGTATAAAATGATTTTGAAAATGAGTATTTATATGTTCATAGCACCCCTTTGAAACAACATAAATTTTTGCAAATGAATCATGAACAATTACCAAGATTCAATGAAAAGTTTCCATGAAATTGTGTTATGAACAGGCATGAGTAAAGCTGTTGTTTTTCAAAATCGTTCAACATGCAATCGATTGCACCCTTGTGTAAATCGATTGCACAGGGTTTCAACAGCTAAAAATTCAAATATTTTGAGTGAGCAATCGATTGCACAAGTGTGTAAATCGATTGCACTTGAAGTTAGTATCAAAAATTGATTGAGAGCAATCGATTGCACAAACATGCAAATCGATTGCACTTAGAAATAATAGCTAATACTTTGAAAACATGAAGCATACAATCGATTGCACCAATATGCAAATAGATTGCACCCAAGTAAAAATTGAATTTTTGCTTAGAAAACTTGAGTAAAAGTTTGGACAAGATAAAATATTTCTTTTGACCATTGAGCATCTATGTCTTAAGTTCAAAGTAAGTATTATCATTATACCTTGAAATTTGCTAAGTGCTTGAACCAAAGACTTTATCCACAGATGCTTTTAGCTTGATCAATAATCTTTACCTTCTTGTCAAAATGGTTTGTCTTCATCAAAACAAAAGTGAATTTTAGAAACTTGATTTTACATTATCCCCCTTTTTGATGATGACAAACAATCTTGCTTAATGCATTATAATTTCCGGAAAGAAACTTCTCCCCCTAAGATGCATAACTCGCCCTTTGTATGAGAAGGTTGGAATCCCTTGAATTTGTTCATCTTGGTTGAGTACCTTAGAAATTTAAGACAGGAAATATACAAGCATAAAGTGCCACATCCTTATCCCCCTTTGACATTATCAAAAAGAATGGAAAGATGCAATAAAAATTGATAATAATAAAACAACATTGAAAAAACTTAATCAGACATGCATAAAAAATAGTCATAGACATAGTCATAGTAAAATAACGATTACAAAGAAATCTTAACAACAAAAAAGAAAACGTAGCATAACGTAACAAGGACATAATAGAAAAACAGTAGAAATAACAAAGTTGGACATAATTTTATGGTTGATTCATGTCACTGTTGTTATAGAAGCAGGGTCCTTGATTGGGGAATTGTTGTTATAGAGGAGGTTCTGTGTAATGTGGGGGGGTGCAGCAGGATTATTAGGTTCATATGGAGGTGTGTGAAGGTGAGAGTAAAGGTAGGAAAATTGTTGGTTCACATCCGAGCGAAAATCATTGGCCTAGGTTGTTGTGGAGTCGTTGATAGCATTCCATTGGTTGTTGATGTTGGTGTTGAGTGTAGCAAATTATTGAGTCGTGAAGTTAATTACATCTTGATTACTTGGACCAACAGGAGCAGGTTGAAGAGGTACATCTTCACCACCTTCATCTTCTTGATCGTTTCCTTCATCACCAACCACATCTTCACGAATGTATGTGATTGTTTTTGTTTCCGGATTATAGTGAACTCCCATTCTCGAGTCAACATTTTTGATGGAGATCTTGTGAACATTTGGATCCATATCAACTCTTTCAAAACCAACAAAATCAACTCCAAATTCTTCCATAATTAATGTAACAAAGTAAGCATATGGTAGAAATTTTGATTTTGCATCAACCCTTAGCATATGAACCATTATGAGCCTTGCCCAATTAACGCTTATACCTCTCTTCCTTGTGTAGATCAGTTGAATTTCAAAATCAGTCATGGTGCAGTGGTTTCTAGCCCGCGGAAACATAATATAGACCATGAAATAATGAAATAGTCTATCATCTATAAAAAAGTTATATGCACTCCATGAGTCTCTAGATGGAATGACTCCTCCTAGACCACGAATTCTTTTAGCATAAAATTCAGCTTCGCTCAATCTGCCAATGCTGTAAAAAAATTCTTTTTTCTTGTAATCACCCCATGCTTCATTTTTAGGATCGTACAAAGAGCTCCCAATATAAGGAATATGTAGAATCTCACCAACAATCTCAGGGGTTAGAGAGGTTCTTGTACCCAACACATATGTAACCATCTTGCCTTTGTGAGGAGTCAAATTACTGAAGAATACTCTTACCAGGTCCAGATAGTATGGACCAAATGATGAAATCAGTGGTTCCAATCCATATGCAGTCAAATCATTTTGAAAAGTAAAACATTCCTAAGGGAAAGATGATAGCATACCATATTTTGGAGTGGACAATATCTTTCTTTGAAAGTCCTTTTTAAATCTTGGTTCTTGATCTTCAGTGAGAGTTGAGATTAATGGATTCTCTGCAGAAGATGAAGCAACTTTCTTCTTTCCTTACTCTGTAGCTGACACCTTTCGTTTTTGCCTTGATGCCATGAGTAAGGTGTTTTTAGGGTTTGGAAGGTTTTGAGGTTTTAGGTTTTGAGAGGAAGATGTTTGATGAGATGAAATTGGATATGATTTGTGAGTAATTAGAAATGAGTGGGTTGTATTATATGTAATGACATTTAATTGACTTTTCAATAATAGAGGTGAGCTTGGGAATATGAGAGAGAGAGAGGAATTCTGACCAACAAATATTTCTGTCATAAAAGCATGTTACAGTGGGTGCAATTGATTTGCATACAGATGCAATCGATTTGCACACAAAATAGAATCAAAAGAAAACTAAAATTCACAGTGTGCAATCTATTTGCACTATGGTGCAATCGATTTGCACTGAAAATAGAAAGGTCAGAAATAAAGCATACAGTGAGCAATCGATTTACACTATTGTGAAATCGATTTACATCAACCAAAAATGACCAAAAACATATTTTTCTTAAACTTAAACACCACTTAACATATATATTCACATATAACAAAGTTAAAACAAGTATGTGAAAGCATAAAAGGGATAGAAAGCACCTTATATGTCGTGTTCATCAAGAATGCCAAGTTCTCGTCGAATCTTGTAAAACGGTTCTCTTGCCAAAGGTTTAGTGAAGATATCGGCAAGTTGATTACGAGTATATATAAATGTGACCTAGACATCTCCTTGAAGTACATGATCACGAAGAAAATGATATCGTATGTCGATGTGTTTGGTTCTTGAATGCATGACCAGATTCTTTGTAATGTTTATTGCACTTGTATTGTCGCACCATAGAGGAATGCATCCTAGATCGAGTCCGTAGTCACGAAGTTGTTGCTTGAGCCACAATATTTGAGCGCAACTACTACCCGCTGTAATATATTCTGCTTCGCACGTGCTAAGAGCAACACATGCTTGTTTCTTGCAAGCCCATGATACTAATGCATTTCCAAGGATGTGACAAGTACCACTTGTGCTTTTTCTTTCATTTTTACAACCTGCATAATCCGCGTCAGAATAACCAACTAAATCACAAATACTACCTTTAGGATACCATAATCTAACATTTGTTGTTCCTTTGAGATACTTCATGACCCGTTTCACCGCCAGGAGATGAGATTCCTTTGGATTTGCTTGAAAGTGAGCACATAGACAAACACTAAACATTATGTCAGGACGGCTTGCCGTTAGATATAATAAGGAGCCAATCATACCTCAATATTTTGTAATGTCAATGGAAACACATGATTCATCTGGATTAACATATGTACCGGGACCCATTGGTGTAGACATTGCCTTACAGTTATCCATGTCAAATCTTTTCAACAGTTCCTTGCAATACTTGGATTGGTTGATGAAGATGCCATCCTTTAATTGCTTGATTTGAATTCCAAGAAAATATTCATTTTCCCATCATGGACATCTCAAATTCTCCTTGGATCATTGCTGAAAATTCTTCACATAAAGCATTTTGAAATTCTCCGCCATGATCACTTCTTATGGAAGAAATTATTAAAGACTTCTCATTTTGAATTTTTTTAGCATACTTATTGAACGCCTTGAATGCATCACTTTTCTCTGAAACTTCTTGTTCTTGATGGACCAAATAAGTCCATATGCAACCATTGTAGTGGCCTTGTAGTATACACCACATTCTTAGATTTGAAAGTTGATTTTGTTTGTTTCCTTTTTTGACAAGTATCACAAAGTACATCTTTGACAAAATTTCTCTTAGGAAATCCAATGACAAGATCATGCTTGATTAATTTATTCAAGTGTTCCATATGAATATGAGAAATTCTTTTGTGCCAAAGCTATGAATCATCGTTGATTTCCATGAGACATTTTACCTTCAAATATGGATCATCAAGCGAAATCATAAATATATTATTAATTCTTTTACCTTTAAGTATAACCTCATGTGTGAATTCGTCTTCTATCAAGCATTCATCTTTGGTGAAATTGATCTTGAAGCCTTTGTCACAAAGTTGGATAATACTAAGAAGATTGTGCTTTAGTCCTTCAACATAAAGAACATCTTCAATGGATGTGAAAGGTGGAGCACCAACTTTTCCTTTGCCAAGAATTCTTCCCGTATTATTGTCTCCATAAGTGATAAAACCCTTGGCCTTTAGTACTAGATTTGAAAATTGGTTTATATCTCCCGTCATATGCTTTGAACAACCACTATCAAGATATCAAAGATTGCATGTGGTCTTCAAGCATACCTACAAAACAAATTAGGTTTTGTTAGGTACCCAAGTTGCTTTGGGTCCTTCATAATTAGTACCTTTCTTTACCCACACATAATGCCCACTTGCCACACTAAAGTTTCTAACATAGCAAGCCTTAGGTGTATGGCCTTTAATACCATATTAAAAAAAAGTAGGTTCAAAGTTACTTCTATATCTAGAAGGATAAGATTTCTTCTTAGGAAATGTTTTCTTTTTAGGATAGTAATGAACCACTTTAGGTTTGTTCACTTTCTCTTTAGATGATTGATCATTAGCCTTAACAAAGATAGTTTTATTAGAACTTGGTTTTGAAAACTTTGAATATCCAAGTCCACTTTTATCATTGGAATATATTTGTTGGCTAAGAACACATTACAATACAATTTGACCTTTTCATATCTTTCAATAACTCTTTTTAATTGGACAATTTGGAAAGAGAGTGATTCATAATTTTTGCATACAAAATTCTGTTTTTGTTCATCACTTAATTTTTGTTTTTCTTCTTTGAAATCTTTTTTCATAGTTTCACAATTTTCTTCTAAAGATGAAATTTGTTTCTTTTGAGATGAAATAGTTTTATATATAATTTTTCATTCATTTAATAGTTCATCTATAGCACCTTGTGCATCACTATCAAAAAGATAAAATTCATTACTAACCTTATTATCTTTATTATTGGAATGGTGTGAGGCCATCAATGCTAGATTTTCACTTTCATCACTATCGGAATCGGACGAAGAACTTATTTCATTATCCTCCCATGAAACATAGGCCTTTTTGTTCTTAAATTCCTTTTTGCTTTTGTATCCACCTTTCTTGGAGAGTTTTGGATAATCCGGCTTGATATGACCTTGCTTACCGCATTCATAACAGGTGACTTCTTATGTTGATGTGGAAGCTTCCCTTTTCTTAAATTGTTTCTTTCTTTTTGCATGAGAAAGAGATTTGTCATTTCTACCAAAAAACTTACCAAGCCTTTTAACAAGAAGCATGAAATTTTCATCTTCTTCTGGATTGTCTTCCATTTCAACTTCCTTGGAATCAATCTTTAAGGCAATATTCTTGGATTTCTTCTCTTGATTTTCATGCATTTCAAGTCTTCCGAGTTTCGTTTCATATTCTTGAAGTTTTCCAAACAACGTTGCGGAAGTTATTGAAGAGAGACTTTTCTTTTCTAAAATTTTCGTTACCTTTGGTTGCCATTCCCTAGTTAAGGATCTAAGAACTTTCAGATTTAGTTCATCATTCGTCAAAGTCATACCTAGAGCACTTAGATGATTTGTCAAGTGCACGAATCTCTTTTGCAAGTCAAGGATGGTTTCTTCGGGCTGCACTCAAAATAACTCGTATTCTTGACTCAAAGTATTTAGTCTTGACCTCTTAACTTCAACAGTCCCTTCATGATTTTGTACCATGGTATCCCATATTTCTTTTGTTACTTTGCATGTCGAGACACGGAAGAATTCATCCACGCTAAGTGCACCTTAAAGAAGATTTATTGCCTTTTTATCATAGAGAACCTTCTTCTTATCATCTTCATCTCATGCAGCTTTAGGCTTTGATGAGCCAGCACCATTGATTACCGTTATAGGAATAAATAGACCATTCTCGACGACATCCCATATCTCTTCTCCTTGTGCTTCTAGATGTGCCTTCATGCGTATTTTCCAGAAGTCAAAATATTCACCACAAAATAGAGGAGGCTTTTTGTTACTACCACCATCTCTGAAAACGGGATTTTGATTTGCGGAAGCCATTCTGGATCTTTTAGGGACATGTTACTTATAACCTGCTCTGATGCAAATTGTAAGTACGAAGTGCGCCTAAGAGGGGGGGGGGGGGGGGTGAATTAGGTACTTTAAATTTTTTCTTGTTTTAGTGATGATGGATATTATTTTTCTGGGTTACGGTGAGTTTATAAAAGAGTAAAATGCAGAAAAATAAAGAGACACAAGTGATATATCCTGGTTCCCCTCACAGTCCGAGAGTACTCCAGTCCCCTTTCAACATGAAAGAGATTTCCTTATTATGGAAAACTTAAACAAGAACTACCCAAAACCAAGAACAATCCTCTTGGACCAAGAACAATCCTCTTGGATTTTCACTATGTCAACAATGAGAACAATCCTCTCAAAGTGACTTTACTTGTATCCAACAATCCTGGAAAAAGAAGATTACAAATCCACTTGAATTTATTTTCATAAATCCGGAAAAATAAGCAAGTATATAGCAATATTTGATTTGAGTAAGTTTGTGTAGCAATGATCACTTTGAGTGATTTTATCAATGAATTGATCTTCTCTTCCAATAACAATAGTATACAATGACTCAAGATATATAATACTTAAAGTTTTTTGGTTAACAATATGTGAAAGTGTGCAGAAAACATGTCTATGAAAGTGTATAAAAGTTTGAGTTCGGTTTTTAAAAATTAAGAAAATATGATTGGAAGAGGTGTATACAATGATTTTGAAAATGAGTATTTATATGTTCATAACACCCCTTTGAAACAACATAAATTTCAGCAAATGAATCATGAACAATTTCCAAGATTCAATGAAAAGTTTCCATGAAATGGTGTTATGAGCAGGCATGAGTAAAGCTGCTATTTTTCAAAATCGTTCAGCATGCAATTGATTGCACCCTTGTGTAAATCGATTGCACGGGGTTTCAACAGCTAAAAATTCAAATATTTTGAGTGATCAATCTATTTCACAAGTGTGTAAATTGATTTCACTTGAAGTCAGTAGCAAAAATTGATTGAGATCAATCGATTGCACAAACATGCAAATCGATTGCACTTAGAAACAATAGCTAATACTTTGAAAACATGAAGCATGCAATCGATTGCACCAATATGCAAATCGATTTCACCAAAGTAAAAAATTAATTTTTGCTTAGGAAACTTGAGTAAAAGTTTGGATAAGATAAAATATTTATTTTGACCATTGAGCATCTATGTCTTAAGTTCAAAGCAAGTATTATTATTATACCTTGAAATTTGCTAAGTGCTTGAACCAAAGACTTTATCCACAAATGCTTTTAGCTTGATCAATAATCTTTACCTTCTTGTCAAAATGGTTTGTCTTCATCAAAATAAAAGTGCATTTGAGAAGCTTGATTTTACAACCTCTGCTACCAGATTATTATAATGTGGGCAATACTTCATTAGCTCCTCGAATCTAACAGCATACTCGGCAATAGTTGAAATTACTTGCTTAAGTTAAAGGAATTCATTCTCCTTCTTACCACGCACGTCTTCCAAAAAGTACTTTTTCAGAAAAACAACCTTGAATACATCCCAAGTAGTCTCTATACCCACACTAATACAAAATGTGTAAACAACAACGCCATGGTCACCACGGTTCTTCCCTACACTGGTGACATCTCTAAACTAAGGCGCTACCATATTATTTTTGTTTTTTGATTAAAAATTATTTGTTTATAACAATAGTTGAGGTTCCAACCGTGGTGATAGCATCAAGCTTTCATGGGTTCGAACCCCAACACCGTCATATATATTATTCCTTTAATGTTAAGGCACGCCTTTTTTAAATTTATTTTTAAATAAAAAACTCAAAGGGTTATGACTACGGTTGGTATGTTCGACCGTTGTTATATATTTTGCTTTTTTATTTAAAAAATTTAATTGTAAATTAAACTCTGGCGCTTCTTTATGAAATTTCACTCTGAAAGTAATATACCATAACCGTTGCTGGTATTGGCCGTGGTGGTATCGTTATGATATTATACACTCCTAGTTAGCTTGTCTCTTCAGTATCCTTTTTCCATTAAAAAAATAAACTAGACTAAACTATACACGATTTCAACCCTAAACCCTAACATTCAATACAGTGAAACAATACATGATTTCAACCAAAACACCATCGTTCACCATATCTTGTCTCTTTAATATCCATTCTTCACTGTGTATTTATCATTTTCGCCATCATTGTCAAGGAGGTTGACAAGACCATCACGATTGTGACATCGAGAAAGAAGACAACAACAACATCATCGTTGCCATAAGGAAGGAAGACAACACCAACACCAACATCTTTTACTTAGTCATCATGTTTAGGGTACGTAAATATTTTGACCATGCATATACAGTAAACTTCATTTGCCATTGTTGTGTTTGTTGTTGTTTATGTTGTGGTTGTTGTTTCAGTTCTTGTTGTTTATGTTGTTGTTATTTTTGAACATAGATGTCGACCTTATCAAGTTCTTCATCAGATACTAGCAAAGAAACTCAAACAAATGAGAAATGTGTGAATGAAACTAAAAAAAATGACACTCAATCAAAAAAATCACAAAGAGGTGTCACAATGATGCCTAATTCACATCAGTATGTAACTCATCAGGTGAAAAAACTATGATCGAGTTTGATTCGTTCTACATACTAGTTGATTCTGATTATTACTCTACTCTTAAGAGTTATGCTACGTTCCTTGGATGTAGCAAAGTAAGTATATTGGTAGATGATTGGAAACAAGTTGATGAGAAAGTCAAAGATAACATATTGACAGACGTTAAGATATTACATACTGTTACCTATAATTTCTAATACATTGATTTAAATGTAGTTGAATTTTGAGTTTATCGATGACTCAAAGTTGAAAAAAATGGATCTCTTACGCCAGTACTCGTTGGAGGGTACTTAAGTCACAACTCACGGATAACTATATTAGGAAGCCTAAGAGCAGTCTTGATCGTCTATGGAAAATATATAGTATTATATT
Organism: Vicia faba; assembly: GCA_948472305.1. Classification (NCBI taxonomy): domain Eukaryota; kingdom Viridiplantae; phylum Streptophyta; class Magnoliopsida; order Fabales; family Fabaceae; genus Vicia; species Vicia faba. Next base: position 1,487,490,520 of record OX451739.1, read on the forward strand.
GAAGAAGCAATGAAAAAAGTTTGAGAAGATACGTCGTTCTGAGGAATTCAATGTTAATACTAGTCTTATTTACCCGATAATGTTATACTAATAAGTTATAGATACTAATCATATATATTTTTCACTATGTTAATAATAGGTTAAAAGCGAAGCAGGAATATGAAACAAGCCAAAGAACATGTACCCCCGTAAATTGTCTTATGGGGGTTACAGGAAACTTGAGAAAAGAATCATGCTTGAAAAACAACCACAAACAGGAGATAATCGCATCCCGTCTCCACCGTCAAGACTTGAGAAAGGGAAGATGGATTTATTAATACCAAATGAAGAGTACACCTCTGTGGCTTTATATTAGTTGCTGAGAAAATTGTAAGTATGATTTGTTTTTATTATGTTATTTGTTATTTAAATGCGTTGGTAACAATATTTGTAAGTTGCTCATGTTTTGTAGGATAAGTTGGTTGAGACGGCTCGTGAAGGCACATTTGTTCCAGAAGCACGACATGAAATATTATTAGAAGCAATCGGAAAAGATGAGCATGGTGGGCGTGTCCATGGTGTTAGAGAAGGTGTCAGCTTGAGGTCATTCATTGGGTCTAAAAAAGTACCGAAATCCCAAAATTTAATGCACAAAGATAAAAGATTAATAATGTTGAGAAGCAAGTAGAAGAACAAAGGAGGATGTTATAAGAAGAGAGGGGGAAAAAAGGGAGAAATATATGGAAATGTTTCTAGAGTTATATTAGGTATGCGCTTTACTTGAGATGTTAGTGTTTTATCAGAAATGTATGATAATATTGTGTTTATTTTTGTTTATGTTCTAATTGAATATTATGATGTAGAGGTTAATTGAAAACCTCGAACGACATACGAATGAAGATCAACATTGTGTTTATGGTGATGATGATGATCAAACTCCTAGTAGAAGTGTTGTACGTCGTGCTTCTACAATAGAAAGTAATTGTTCCTCCCCTCCAGATAACTGCAATGAGTTAATGGACCCCAACGCAAATGAAATCACTGTGTTATACATGAATGTTATGGTGATAAATGATACACAACATCTCCAGCTAGAACATTGTCCACATTTGGAGTTATTCTTTTACAATCCTGAAGATGTAAGAGATTTTCTTGGTGGATATAAGTGGTTGGACATAGGGATATTGCAAGTTTGGTGCACATAATTATATAGTTGAATATACATGTTGTTGTACCCCAAAATTTTCCCTCTCAATTCAAAAGGCCTTTCTTACAAGGATTTTCAAGGTTCAAGCTTGAACAAGTGCATTGGGATTTTCCAATACCAAAATTAAAAGGAGACTGTCAAAAAGGGAGAAAATAGATAAAAATAACATTTTGACAAATTTGGAGGAAAACAGGTCTCCTTCGATTCAGCACCCTTCGACTGACTCTAAGCCTCCTTCGAATTCCAGTTTAGGTACATCATTCGTTTGGATTTGAAACCTCCTTCGAATGCAACTTAGGTATATCCTTCGTTTGGATTTGAAACCTCCTTCGAATGCAACTTAGGTACATCCTTCATTTGGATTTGAAACCTCCTTCGATTCAGCCTTTTGATTGGACAAGTGTGTTGCCTACATGGTTGCAATCAAAGGCCGTGACATGTTGGCCACACATGCCCCCTGTAAGGAAACCTTTTCGATTCACCAAGCGTGCTGCCTGCAAAGCCTACTTCGATTTGGACAAGTTTACTGCCTACAAGCCTGCTTCGACTGGACAAGTTTGCTGCCTGCATGCTTGCTTCGTTTGGACAAGTTTCGATGGGACAAAGTAACCATCTTTATGCATCCTTCAAATCCACTTGCACCAAGGGCCTCTTGCATAATTTGCTTCATACAAGCTTTGTTTGATCCAAGAAGTATCTTCATACAAGATGTGACTAAGTTCTTGCTTCCCTTGAAAAAGCGCCCTTCAATTCAGAAGCCAGGAACTTCCCTCATGCTAAAAAGACACAAGGCAATGACTCCCTTTATGTTTGTTTCGATCCACATGCTTCGATTAGGCAACATTGTTTCCTTCGAACACGGGCTTTCGATTGGGCAATATGTTTGTTTCGATCCAAGATTCGACTGGGCATTAGCTTCCTTCAAGTAAGTTTGTTTCGACCACAAGCTTCGACTGAGGCAAAGGCTTCCTTCGAACAAGTGCGCTTCGATCTCATTCTTGCATTTGACTCAAGACCAAATCTCGTTGCCAGGCTATGTTGCGTCCAAATCTTTACATAATCAGAAGTTTGTACAAGGGTTTTAAACTTTGTCTTTTAGATACTACTATTCTTGGTTAAAGGCTACATACTCTTTCTTTTCATAGAGAGTACTTTTATCACAAAAGCAGCTTTCAACCTGAATTTGGTCTGAGCACAAGCAATGTCAGAAGCATAAGTCACACCTTCTGCACCCCAACTGCCAAGAGGCCCCCCACTTGTACTTTCACGTTACATTATTTTATCTTTTCTTTGCAAGGCTTGCTTTGGACAACATGTCCATTCTTTCTCTTTAAATAGAGGAATTTTTTACAAAGCTAGGGAAGGATCTTTGGACCAGAGGAACGAATCCCCCAAATTTTCTCAAACACAACAAAACTCTCAAGTTCATCAACACTTGAGAAATCAAAAAAACCCAGAATCTCAAACACTCACCTCTTTCGATTTTGAAGAACACCCCACACATAGAAGTTTGCTCAAACTCAAAGACAACCTTCTGTGACAACTCTTCGAACCAAAAGCAAACCCCTATTACTACTCTTCGAATTCCAGAAACGTCCAGGTAGCAGTTCAAGTTCGAATCCCACATCCATTCAAGGCCTGAAGCAAGGTAAGTTATTCTTACCTTTGAACTTTTCGTTTCATGGCATAGTAATTTTCCCTTTCGTTTGAAACATGTACATACCATTGTTCCTTTCGTTTCCACCCTTTTAACATATTTTTCAGAGCTAACCCTTTTGTTTTGCTTTCTGTTTATTTGAACTTACTTTAACTGTTAAACTGTTTACAAGACAAATACTAGCATGGCCTCAGACCCTGTTTCCATTTAATGCTTTAAACGAAAGAAACAGGAAACAGGAGATAGGAAACGAAGCTTCTGGCTTCTACCCTCTTTCTCCAGGTCAAACGAAAGAGACAACCAGGAGGAAAACCATGTTGACTTTCAGGCCCAGACGAAAAGCATGCCTTCATTGACTTCCAGGCTCAGTCGAAAGACATTCCCTCACTGCTTTCAACCCCCAGTCGAAGGAGGCAGAAAGGCAGATTACATCTTATACAGGTTCCAGGCCCAGTCGAAAGGCACAACATACTATCCCACTGGTCCCAATCGAAAGGCACAACATGCTGACCGTGAGGCCTCAGTCGAAATTCATGCCTCCACCCTTTTCAGGCCAAATCGAAGAGAGCCAGAAAGTGCATAATCGAAGGGTTTTCTGCCTCAATCGAAAGACACTCATTTTTCTTACTTTTATCTTATTTTTTCCTTCTTATTTTTATGACTTTCGATATGGTTGTAATAGCATAGGATTTTATCTTTCTGCATTTTATTTACTTTGTACAAATGCTAGTAATTAGGCGTGTGTGGCAAGATAAAACCAACAAGTAGACAACCCCTAATCAAAGACAAAAAATGCATGCAATAAAACACATTTGCACACTTACACCCTTAGGGTAATCTCACTTGTTGCCTCGGAAAATAGTCATGTCCCTCGAGCATGGGAGTTTTAGCAAAGACCCTCGATAAAAAGATCGTAGTCCCTCGATGACCCTCGATGTTTCCTTCGGTAAACGATCTAGTCCCTAAAACGACATTGCTAAAACGTCCCATATGTTGCCTTCTATGAATATACAAACGTCCCACGCCCGTCCCTTCACATCCAATGATGGGGCTTCTTACCAAATCAATGGTAAGATAGCCACATCTAAAGGAGGAGGAAAAGCACATTTAAGACCTTTCGAGTAGGTAGATTCGCTCTTAGTTACTCGCTTGCTCACAACAAAAAAACATTTTTACCCACACTATCATCTTTGAACTATTTTCGAAACAAACACTTTGTAGGCGTTCTTATAAAATCGAGAACCATTACGAAGTTCCATTTTCAAAATACTTTCAAAAACACATCTCATAAACACACTTTTGAACTATTTTCGAAACAAACACTTTGTAGGCGTTCTTATAGAAACAAAAACCATTACGAAGTTCCATTTTCAAAAATACTTTCAAAAAACACACACCACAAGCACATTCAAACAAAAGCAAGTGATCTAAAACAAGTAACTAAGAGCCCATGGATAACCATGGATGAAAAGGGTGCTAGCACCTTCCCTTTTCATAATCTACCCCCCGAACCCACAAAAACATCTCTAAAGGTCTTTCCTGTGCTTTTTCACCTTTCCTTTTGGATAAAAGAAAAGTCGGGGGCAACTCTTGCTAAACCGCAACATTTGCGAACATAAACGCAAAACCTCAAGTCAGTTCTCCCACCGTATCACAGAACTGGAGACTCTGTTGGGGATTCATCCTAAAAGTGGGGTTACCTTAGGGTTTCTAGATCACCTTTACATGCTTATATTGTTTGCTTTACATTTTGGTTCTCTTGTTTGGGCTTGAAATCCTCTACCCGGATTTGGGGAAACATTCATAGGTAAATAGCAATACGTTGTGGAAACTGTGCGGGGTATACCGACACGGTTGAAGCAATAGCTATATTAGTGCGACATATTTGTGAGTACCGGTAGCCTTTGAGTCAATCAAAGAGAATATGGGGCCGCTGAGTGATGTCATGAAGCACTAATGAACTAGAACCTTACTTGACCATCTTGGCCTTTTATTAGGGGTAGTGAGATGACCGGCTTTGGTACAGTCCGAAGTTGGTAGATACTCGATACTACACTCATTGAGGGTTGTTTTCTTGGAATATTTTGGTCGCCAGTTAAGTGGCTAAACCAAAACAATGAACATAGAAAATAATCCAGTGATATTGAGCTCCTTAGAACCCGGTTTCTATTTTAGGACAGGTTGAGCCAACTAACTTCAAGAGGGTACTTACCTATAAACCCCATGCAAGCCTAAACCTAAGGACTTGTTTTCTCTGTGTGAATATGATTGTCTGTATATACACTTGCTTACTTTTGCATACATGTACATAACATCATAACATCATACCATAGCATTTTCAATAACCATTTCAGGGATCTCGAGGGTCTTTTGATACAGGGTCACGTTGAACCAGACGTCTACCAAAGGGCAAGAGGGTTCCCCTCTAAACAAACATCGTCAAAGCTCAAGTGCAACAACTTGAATCCGGGGCTATGACCCACTTGACATGGTGAGCTTGATTCTCGTAGAAAGACATCCACCGATACAAAGTTCTCCAATCAAGGATGTTCAAGTTCTAACATTTTCTTGTGTTTACCACGCGAGATCCTTGAAAACATGCATCCACATATGATGCATCATATCATGACAGGTTTCTCCCATACAGGTCTCCTTATCTTCCTACTGTTTATTTCAGTAAGATGGATATGGAACAAACGGTGAAAGATCTCCAAGCTCAAAACGCTCAGTTCCAACAAATGCTTCTGGCTATGGGTAAAGGGCAAGAGGATCTGAAAGCTCTCCTTCTCAAAGACAAGAAGAAGAAGTCCAAGAAGACAGTGGGCATCCTGAACTTGAGAAGAAGAACTAAAACCCTAGATCTTTCAACTCCATCCAACATGGGGGATAGTCTTGAAGAAGACCACAATTTGAAGATTGATGAAGTTGAAGCTGACTACTCCGAGGAACAATATTCTCCCACTGATGACAAGTACAAACAGTTGGAGGATCGCCTCAGTGCTATGGAGATTCAACAGATACCTGGCTTGGATTTAGGAGACATGGGTTTGGTTTCTTGAGTGGTCATCCCGCCAAAATTCAAAATCCCTACTTTTGCCCTGTACGATGGAGTCTCTTGCCCTAAGATGCACTTAAAGTCTTATGTCCGCAAGATTCAACCATACACAACTGATCCGAAGCTTTGGATCCATATCTTCCAAGAAAGCCTAGTAGGGACTCAACTCGAATGGTTCTATCAATTGGAGAGTTCTCGCATCCACACCTGGGAGGATTTAGCTTCTGCTTTCTATAAGCAGTATCAGTACAATGCTGATCTTGCACCAACTCGTGTGCAATTGCAGAACATGACCATGGGTTCCAATGAGAGCTTCAAAGGATACGCCCAAAAGTGGAGAGATCTGGCTAGTAGGGTGCAACCCCCTTTAACTGACAGGGAGCTGATTGACATCTTCATGGGAACATTGACAGGGCCTTTCTTCAAATACTTGATCGGAAGCTCTTCAGCCGGGTTCACCGAGCTAATACTGACCGGCGAAAGGGTCGAAGCTGGCATCAAAAGTGGGAAGATTCAAGAAGCTACACCTTCTGATGCTCAGAAAAAGTCCTACAATGGGAAGAAAGAGTCCAATGCTGTGTGTGGTCAAAAGAGTCGTCATGACCAACACGTAGGAGAAATCTTGATCTCTAATCCTACGCCGGCTCAACAAAGACAGGGGCATCAGCGTAAGGAGGTCGCGCCTAAAAGACAATTCACTAAGATCAACATGTCACTGACTCAAGCGCTACAACGCATGTTGAAGGCAGAGCTGATTACATTAAAGGCTCCTCTCCGGAACCCAAATACTTCCGCTCATACCTATCATCCCAATGAAAGGTGTGCATACCACTCTGACAGTCCGGGACATGACACAAACAACTGTTGGGCTCTGAAGAACAAGGTCCAAGACATGATTGATGCCAAGGAGATCGAGTTTGACCCTCCGGAGACTCCAAACATAATCACTGCTCCTATGACGAATCATTAAAAGCTTTTGTTCATTTGAATTTTCAAGTTGTAATCTCTTTGTTATTCAAACAATTATCTATTAATGTCAAACTTTGTTTCATTAATGCATTGCATATGTTTGTCTTGATTTGATCCACTCATTTTCATTACATTTAAACTATGTTTTTTTACTCTCTTTATGACATTTAACTCTTGCTAAAATTTACAAGCCTTTAGAGGGAGGATGACGAAACAATACCATAATGTCATACAGTATGATTTTGAACAGACCTTGCTGACGATGTACAGGCGTTTCTTTCAAATCCTAAACACTGGAGTTATAATGAAGATAATCCCTAGTCAACCCCTTCAAGCCAAAGAAGTAGAAGTTTTCTGTTTTAACACAAATTGAAACCTTTAATTGAACCTGGGGCAGGGTAGTCTCTCAATTAATTCAAAGTGCGCGTTAAGTCGCAAAACTCTCAGTTCGTAATACCACGAATGACATCAAAAACATTCCTTTGGAATCAAAAGACAGTGGTGGTCCCTTTATCTCATAGGCAGTCAATCTCTCAAAAGAAAAAAGCCCACTGAGCCAAAACCTGTAAAGGAGGCTTAAGAAATTTGGGGCATCCCGCTGACAGTAATCTCGAAAACAGGAACAGTCAGGCAAAAATTAGGGATAATAAATCAAAAGAACGAGGTCATTACAAATCCTCGACAACATGAAAAATGTTGCAAAAAAAATGATGACTGCCTTCCAAAATCCAACTTGTGTGAACCATCACCAAAACGTCGTTCCAAATTCGAATAGAGTCTGACGCATAATTAACTGAGTTTAGGATTGAAGAACATCACGAAGAGCGGGTGGGTACAAATATACTTTGAGCCTTTATCCTTTGTTTCTTAAACCGTGAACCAAGCCACGTTACAACCCTTCAAAAGTCCTAATTGAAGCATGGGTTAGTTTGAAAGCATACTGTTACAAAAGGTATCCTGACTCCTGTAAGGCTTTGCCCTAAATCTTGTGTTGGATTTGTCTTATAAAAAGTTTTCTGCTAAAAAACGCATTTTTTCAAAACTTTGAGACAAGCGTAAACTTTGCATTATTTGAATATTGTTGTTTGCACATGGTTATTTGTTTGACAGCGAAGAAATTCACACAATGAATATCCGATGAACGAAAGCCCTCTCAGTGAACAAAATCACTTCAAGTAGGATGGCACTCCCATTGACAAATCTCCTATCAATAAGGAGACATGACATGTCACTATCCAGTACACCTAGGGCAGTCCAGTCAAGATTCCAAGAAAACTCTCAAAGTGCAGAGTAACCAGGGGCAAGTCTCCATCTCCGTCACTTGGGGCATTGAACGTCAATCCTAACAAAGGGTTACATACAGTCAAACATTTCCAGGCAGTGCCACAAACACTCGCTGCTAGGGGCAGTGACAAATCTCCCCAAAATCCTTCTCATAGGATGATTCCCCAGCAAGATTTTAATCTCTAAAAACCTTTCCCCAGCTGAGACAACTTCAACAAAGTCGTCACCTCTCTAGCAGACCGCCAACAGGGTTTATTTCTCCAACAAATGGCATAAATCCCCAGCTTGAGTTTGCCTCGCCGACTACTACAAATTAAAGGACCACAACTCCTCTTCCCCAGTAGACTACTCTACAATCCCCAGCAAGTTACTGTGAAACCTGGATCCGACCAGATGTCAGTTTAACTTTGACTCCCCAATAGAGCAACGGACGACTAAGACTCCTAAATTCTTTTCCCAAGCAGAAATAAACATACTCCCCACAGAGTTTTCAATATCCCCCAGCGGAGTTCTCCTCAAACAACAAAGCAGGGATCCCCGGTGGAAACATGTTGAGCAAAGTCCAAGACAAAATTACACTTCAACAACATTCATAACATATGCATACAAAATACATATGACACAAATCTCATTTTATTTTGAGAACATCATTACACAATGCATACATCATAACATTGCATACAACTAACTCTTTACCTTTTTAGGAAAGATCAATCAACATGCAAAGATCATCATATTCTGAGATTCCATCTAGAGACAGTTCAGATGCGATCCAGATATGGTTGACATTCTGATACTTATTCCAGATTCCTTCTAGAGACAGTTCAGATGCGATCCAGATATAGATGACATTCTGATACTTATTCCAGATTCCTTCTAGAGACAGTTCAGATGCGATCCAGATATGGCTGACATTCTGATACTTATTCTAGATTCCTTCTAGAGACAGTTCAGATGTGATCTAGATATGGCTGACATTTTGATACTTATTCCAGATTCCTTCTAAATACAGTCCATATACGATCCAGATTCGGATGTCATTCTGTCACTCATTCAAAATACAGTCCAGATACGATCCAGATTCGGATGTCATTCTGTCACTCATTCAAAATACAGTCCAGATACGATCCAGATTCGGATGTTATTCTGTCACTCATTCAAAATACAGTCCAGATACGATCCAGATTCGGATGTCATTCTGTCACTCATTAAAAATACAGTCCAGATACGATCCAGATTCGGATGTCATTCTGTCACTCATTCAAAATACAGTCCAGATACGATCCAGATTCGGATGTCATTCTGTCACTCATTCAAAATAAAGTCCAGATACGATCCAGATTCGGATGTCATATTGTCACTCATTAAAAATACAGTCTAGATACGATCCATATTCGGATGTCATTCTGTCACTCATTCAAAATACAGTCCATATACGATCCAGATTTGGATGTCATTCTGTCACTCATTAAAAATACAGTCCAGATACGATCCAGATTCGGATGTCATTTTGTCACTCATTCAAATACAGTCCAGATACGATCCAGATTCGGATGTCATTCTGTCACTCATTCAAAATACAGTCCAGATACGATCCAGATTCGGATGTCATTCTGTCACTCATTCAAAATACAGTCCAGATACGATCCAGATTCGGATGTCATTTTGTCACTCATTCAAAATACAGTCCAGATACGATCCAGATTCGGATGTCATTCTGTCACTCATTAAAAATACAGTCCAGATACGATCCAGATTCGAATGTCATTATGTCACTCATTCAAAATATAGTCCAGATACGATCCAGATTCATATGTCATTCTGTCACTCATTCAAAATACAGTCCAGATACGATCCAGATTCGGATGTCATCCTGTCACTCATTAAAAATACAGTTCATATACGATCCAGATTCGGATGTCATTCTATCACTCATTCAAAATACAGTCAAGATACGATCCAGATTTGGATGTCATTCTGTCACTCATTCAAAATACAGTCCAGATTCGGATGTCATTATGTCACTCATTCAAATACAGTCTAGATACGATCCAGATTCGGATGTCATTCTGTCACTCATTCAAAATACAGTCCAGATACGATCCAGATTCGGATGTCATTCTGTCACTCATTAAAAATATAGTCCATATACGATCCAGATTCGGATGTCATTCTGTCACTCATTCAAAATACAGTCCAGATACGATCCAGATTCGGATGTCATTCTGTCACTCATTCAAATACAGTCCAGATACGATCCAGATTCGGATGTCATTCTATCACTCATTCAAAAAAACATTTCAGATACGATCCAGATTCGGATGTCATTATGTCACTCATTCAAATACAATCCAGATACGATCCAGATTCGGATGCCATTCTGTCACTCATTCAAAAAACATTTCAGATATGATCCAGATTCGGATGTCATTCTGTCACTCATTTAAATACAGTCCAGATACGATCCAGATTCGGATGCCATTCTGTCACTCATTCAAAAAACATTTCAGATACGATCCAGATTCGGATGTCATTATGTCACTCATTCAAATACATTTCAGATACGCTCCAGACGCAGACGCCATTCTGACAATCATCCAGATTCAACTCTCAGATCCGGTTCAGATACGCTCTAGACACAGATAACATTTTGATACTCATCCTTCTGACCTACAACATTGCACTTACAACAAACATTCTTGGATGGCATCTTTTAAGCCCATCTCCGACAAGATTCTATCACATTCTTGGATGGCATCTTTAAGCCCATCTCCGACAAGTTTCTGTCACATCTCCAAGTGGCATCTTTAAGCCCATTCCCTCAAACTACATTTTGACGAGTGCAAATTTTTCGGGCACTCTAGTGTCCAATCATCTTTTACCTTCGAGTCGCGAACGGCAAAACTGCCAATCTAACTCTTCAGGTTCAAGAAGATTGAACAGGGGCAATTGTTGTACCCCAAAATTTGCCCTCTCAATTCTCAAGGCCTTTCTTACAAGGATTTTCAAGGTTCAAGCTTGAACAAGTGCATTGGGATTTTCCAATACCAAAATTAAAAGGAAACTGTCAAAAAGGGAGAAAATAGATAAAAATAACATTTTGATAAATTTGGAGGAAAACAGGTCTCCTTCGATTCAGCACCCTTCGACTGACTCTAAGCCTCCTTCGAATGCCAGTTTAGGTACATCCTTTGTTTGGATTTGAAACCTCCTTCGAATGCAACTTAGGTACATCCTTCGTTTGGATTTGAAACCTCCTTAGAATGCAACTTAGGTACATCCTTCGTTTGGATTTGAAACCTCCTTCGATTCAGCCTTTTGATTGGACAAGTGTGCTGCCTACATGGTTGCAATCAAAGACCATGACATGTTGGCCACGCATGCCCTATGTAAGGAAACCTTTTCGATTCACCAAGTGTGCTGCCTGCAAAGCCTACTTCGATTTGGACAAGTTTACTGCCTACAAGCCTGCTTCGACTGGACAAGTTTGCTGCCTGCATGCTTGCTTCGTTTGGACAAGTTTCGATGGGACAAAGTAACCATCTCTATGCATCCTTCAAATCCACTTGCACCAAGGGCCTCTTGCATACTTTGCTTCATACAAGCTTCGTTTGATCCAAGAAGTATCTTCATACAAGATGTGACTAAGTTCTTGCTTCCCTTGAAAAAGCGCCCTTCAATTCAGAATCCAGGAACTTCCCTCATGATAAAAATACACAAGGCAATGACTCCCTTTATGTTTGTTTCGATCCACATGCTTCGATTGGACAACATTGTTTCCTTCGAACACGGGCTTTCGATTGGGCAATATGTTTGTTTCGATCCAAGATTCGACTGGGTATTAGCTTCCTTCGAGTAAGTTTGTTTCGACCACAAGCTTCGACTGAGGCAAAGGCTTCCTTCGAACAAGTGCGCTTCGATCTCATTCTTGCATTTGACTCAAGACCAAATCTCGTTGCCAGGCTATGTTGCGTCCAAATCTTTACATAATCAGAAGTTTGTACAAGGGTTTTTAACTTTGTCTTTTAGATACTACTATTCTTGGTTAAAGGCTACATACTCTTTCTTTTCATAGAGAGTACTTTTATCACAAAAGCAGCTTTCAACCTAAATTTGGTCTGAGCACAAGCAATGTCAGAAGCATAAGTCACATCTTCTGCACCCCAACTGCCAAGAGGCCCCTCACTTGTACTTTCACGTTACATTATTTTATCTTTTCTTTGCAAGGCTGGCTTTGGACAACATGTCCATTCTTTCTCTTTAAATAGAGGATTTTTTTACAAAGCTAGGGAAGGATCTTTGGACCAGAGGAACGAATCCCCCAAATTTTCTCAAACACAACAAAACTCTCAAGTTCATCAACACTTGAGAAATCAAAAAAACCCAGAATCCCAAACACTCACCTCTTTCGATTTTGAAGAACACCCCACACATAGAAGTTTGCTCAAACTCAAAGACAACCTTCTGTGACAACTCTTCGAACCAAAAGCAAACCCCCTGTGACTACTCTTCGAATTCCAGAAACATCCAGGTAGCAGTTCAAGTTTGAATCCCACATCCATTCAAGGCCTGAAGTAAGATAAGTTATTCTTACCTTTGAACTTTTCGTTTCATGGCATAGTAATTTTCCCTTTCGTTTGAAACATGTACATACCATTGTTCCTTTCGTTTCCACCCTTTTAACATATTTTTCAGAGCTAACCCTTTTGTTTTTCTTTCTGTTTATCTGAACTTACTTTAACTGTTAAACTGTTTACAAGACAAATACTAGCATGGCCTCAGGCCCTGTTTCCATTTAATGCTTTAAACGAAAGAAACAGGAAACAAGAGATAGGAAACGAAACTTCTGGCTTCTACCCTCTTTCTCCAGGTCAAACGAAAGAGACAACCAGGAGGAAAACCATGTTGACTTTCAGGCCCATACGAAAAGCATGCCTTCACTAACTTCCAGGCTCAGTCGAAAGACATTCCCTCACTGCTTTCAACCCCCAATCGAAGGAGGCAGAAAGGCATATTGCATCTTATACAGGTTCCAGGCCCAGTCTAAAGGTACAACATGTTGTCCCACTAGTCCCAATCGAAAGGCACAACATGCTAATCGTGAGGCATCAGTCAAAATTCATGCCTCCACCCTTTTCAGGCCAAATCGAAGAGAGCCAGAAAGTGCAGAATCAAAGGGTTTTCTGCCTCAATCGAAAGACACTCATTTTTCTTACTTTTATCTTATTTTTTCCTTCATATTTTTATGCCTTTCGATATGGTTGTAATAGCGTAGGATTTTATCTTTCTGTATTTTATTTACATTGTACAAATGCTAGTAATTAGGCGTGTATGGAAAGATAAAACCAACAAGTAGACAACCCCTAATCAAAGACAAAAAAATGCATGCAATAAAACACATTTGCACACTTACACCCTTAGGGTAATCTCACTTGTTGCCTCGGAAAATAGTCATGTCCCTCGAGCATGGGAGTTTTAGCAAAGACCCTCAATAAAAAGATCCTAGTCCCTCGATGACCCTCGATGTTACCTTCGGTAAACGATCTAGTCCCTAAAACGACATTGCTAAAACGTCTCATATGTTGCCTTCTATGACTATACAAATGTCCCACGCCCGTCCCTTCACATCTAACGATGGGGCTTATTACCAAATCAATGGTAAGATAGCCACATCTAAAGGAGGAGGAAAAGAACATTTAAGACCTTTCGAGTAGGTAGATTCGCTCTTAGTTACTCGCTTGCTCATAACAAAAAAACATTTTTACCCACACTCTCATCTTTGAACTATTTTCGAAACAAACACTTTGTAGGCGTTCTTATAGAAACGAGAACCATTACGAAGTTCCATTTTCAAAATACTTTCAAAAACACATCTCATAAACACACTTTTGAACTATTTTCGAAACAAACACTTTGTAGGCGTTCTTATAGAAACAAAAACCATTACGAAGTTCCATTTTCAAAAATACTTTCAAAAAACACACACCACAAGCACATTCAAACAAAAGCAAGTGATCTAAAACAAGTAACTAAGAGCCCATGGATAACCATGGATGAAAAGGGTGCTAGCACCTTCCCTTTTCATAATCTACCCCTCGAACCCACGAAAACATCTCTAAAGGTCTTTCCTGTGCCTTTTCACCTTTCCTTTTGGATAAAAGAAAAGTCGGTGGCGACTCTTGCTAAACCGCAACATTTGCGAACACAAACGCAAAACCTCAAGTCACTTCTCCCACCGTATCACACATGTCATTATAGAATATTATCATTTTTTGTATTTCCTCCCGTAATTTATTCATTTTCTTTAACCATTTAGGTACATTCATCGTGTTTGTATAGAGTTAAATAAATAGATTATTTATGGAATCATGGATACTCTTTTTATTCGATGGGTGTATAATCAACCAAAAGACATTTAAGAGTACTTGAAAAAATGATTAAATGAAGGAGGAAAAGAATGTTACTGCATAATTTCTCTGTTCGTAAGTGTAATACGGTGGGAGAACTGACTTGGGATATTTTGCGTTTGATCGCAATTGTTGCGGTTAGCAAGAGTCGCCACTGACTTTTCTTTTATCCAAAAGGAAAGGTGGAAAAGAACAGGAAAAACCTTTGAGATTATTTCTTTAGTTCGGGGGGTAGATTATGAAAAGGGAAGGTGTTAGCACCCTTTTCATCCATAGTTATCTATGGGCTCTTAGTTGCTTGCTAGATCACTTGCTTTGTTTAAAAATGTGCTTTGTGGTGGTTTTGAAAGTATTTTTGAAAAGGAACCTTCGTTTAGGAAAACTTTGTGATGGTTCTCGTTTCGTAAGAAAGTATATAAAGTGTTGGACTTTTGAAAATACTTCATGGTGTTTATTTTGAAAGTGTGTGTTTGTTTTGAAAGTGAGCAAGCAACTAAGAACGTTTCTACCTACTCAAAAGTCTTTTTTGTTCGTTTCTCTCTTCCTTTGATATTGTTATCTTACCATTGATTGGTAAGAAGCCTTATCTTTGGATGTAAAGCCTTATCTTTGAAGGACTAAGATCATTTGAAAGGCAACATTTGTAGCGTCATCGAGGGACTATGATCTTGTTTTTTGATTGGTTTTGCTAAGACATCCCACATGCGTAACATGACCATTTTCTTAGGCAACAAGTGGAGTTAACCTTAGGGGTGCATGTGTGACTATTGTGTTTGATTTGCATGCATTTAATCTTTGATTAGGGTTCTCTACTTGTTGATTTTTATCTTCCCATACAAACCCTAATTACTAGAATTTATATGAAAGCAATAAATTGCGGAAAGTAAATTTACTATGCTATTACATCATTTGGGGATGGGGTATACAAATTTACAAATGGGGATTATAAGAAATTATATTTAATTATCTATTACAACCATATTGAATAATGTACAAGAAATGAATAAATATAATGGGCAAGGATGTAAATGGAAAATAAATGGATTTTTGTTTGGTTTTTGAGGAAAGGGTTTTAACCTTATTAACTAAAAGAAGTAATTAATTAAGATAAATAAAATTTAACCTAAACTAATTAAGAAAAGAAATTAAGTTAGAAAGCATTTTTTAGGGTTTTTTGGAAAAGGTTTTAAGTTTAATAAAAATAGTATGGAAATTAATTAATTAAAAGAAAACCTAAATTCTAAGTTAATTTTAAATAAAAAAGAAAATAACTAAACCTAAATCTAATTGTTAATTTATTAAGAAAAAGAAATTACGTTTGTTTAAGAAAATATTTTGTCTTTTTTAGTTTATAAAGAAAATAAAATAAGTACGTAGAATTCAAATAATAAATAAAAAATATATTTTTGGAATTTTTGATTTAATAAAAATAATAATAATAATAATAATAAAAGTAATAAATTAAATAAAATAAAATAAAATATGAAAAATAAAGTCAGGAGGTGAAAATAGAATTTAGGGTTTTTGTTAATCAGAAAAATAAACAAAATAAAAAGAAAGAAAGTTGGGTCTACGCTGTCAAAAGGAAACAGGTAGGTTAGGAGAAGCAAAAATGCAAAGGCCCAGTGTACTAAGCCCAACGCACTTGTTTGCTTGCAAAAAAGAAAGAAAATGTTGGAAAAATGAAAAAAAAAGTGGAAGCGTTAGGGCTTGAACCCACACCCTCTGCAATAAACGTGCACTGCCTTTCCACTAGGGTGGCTATACGTTCGTTAACTTAAACAAAACCATCAATATATAACACAAATCTGGTCCTAGAAATGACTTCATCTTCAACCTCCAGCCAGGGTCCCTGTAACTCATTCATTTCTCATCCGTTCTCAAAACTTCCAACATCAAACTTGTTAGAAATTTTACCAGGATTCCAGAAATGTAAAAAATTTGGACTAACAATCAAAGATAAGCATGTATTTATAAAAGTACCAAATCCTGACCTAACTTTTTTCATAGATTCAAACTTAAAATTCTTTAAGCACATGCCATATAAATGAAAACTATGGATATATACAACTTCAGGGCAATGCTATCTACATTTTTACTTCAGAATGTATGCATAAAAAATGTTTGTATCAAGATATTGAAGTTTGAAAACTTACCTCTTGTAACTGGGTTCGTGTATGGAGTTTGAGAAGAATTTGAGATGGCCTGATGATCTCTTTAGCTTTCCTGGACCTCCTTGAGTGTATTCCAACTCCTACTTTGCTTTGAGGATGGCTGAAACTCTCTACTCAAGTCAAGTTGCAAGCTTGAGTTTTTAAAATGGTGAAAGGTGCAAAGGGGGTTATAGTCCAGAAACAAGGGCTTGGATCACTTTGATATGATGTATATTAAGTGTTTGGAAGGTTAAAACTCAATACGCACGATTGGATTTCGAGATGGCTATGTGAAGCTCAAAACTGTCAAGTTATGGCAGATTCTGAGTTGCAGAGTGCTTGGGAGTGTTTTGGGGTGCTTGAAATCGTGTGTTTGATTGCAAATAACTTGTATAGTTATAAGCAAGAGGTCTTAGGGTTTGAAGTTGACAGATCTGTGAGATATAGAGTTATGGCTATGTTACTTGATTTTGAAGAAAAGTAGAAAACAAGTTTCAATGTGTTGTACAAGCATGGTCTAAGTTGGTAGGAGGTTCTACCCATGTTTCTTTTGGTTTTTTACTTTGATTGTGTTCAGATGAAACAAGTTAGGATCTCTATGCATTGACTTTGTGATTAAAGTCACTTTTCCAAAATGGAAGCGTGAACTTTGTTCCATTAATGGAATAATCAATTGGACAATGACTCAAACACTTGGATCATAACTCAAATAGTTGTGTAATATTTTGACTATGGATATATTTAGAGGTTAGAAGCCTGTAAAGTAATATTTATGCAGCATGGGTGTGGATTGGATCAAATGTTCATCATGAAAATGACTTGAAAAACAAGTTTGAAACCCCAACTTCTTTCCTTCGATTATCTTAGCTCAAGTATGGTCTTGATGAGTTCTTGGACATTTTGGAAAGCTTGTAACATCCTATTCAACCTTCATGTTGGACATTTTTGAAGATTAATCTTGGAACTAGTTGAAAAGTTTCCATGAAGTTGGTACCAAAAATCTGCCTAACTAGGGCAAAATTTCACTAAGTGTTTAAGTTTCATCAGCATGTCTTCACAAATTCATAACTTGAAATCCAAGCATTCCTAGAAAACGTTCTGCCCTACGATGTTTTATATCTCATTGAGATCTACAAATTTCATGTTGGAAGTTTTCCTTGAATCATCTTGCGTCATGGTGGAAATTTGGCACAAAGTTATGAAAAAATGTTAATTTTCCAACACTTTAGAAAAATTCTAAGTCTTGGAAATATTGACTTTTCAAAAATGAAATTTGAATTTTTGATTTCTTGATGAAAAAGTTTCATATTTTGACATGTCTTGATGAAATATGATTTTTGAAACTTGATTTTAATCAAAAAGTCAAAGTTTGACTTTTCAGTGTACAGTTGACTTTTCATCAGTTGATTGAAATTCATCTGTCAATCCAATAATCTTGAGAGGTGATTTGAATCAAACAATTAGGTCAAGATGGTGCATTTGAATCCTTGAGATCATGTCCTAAACTAATAAGTCATTTTCCTTTGTCAAGAGTCAAGAATTGAGCCTTCTCAATCAAAACCCTAATTTTGACCATTTTGCCCTTTTGGTGTTCTGATCAAATTTCTTTGAGGAATTGTGATCCAACTTGATCAATTGACATATATGATTTCATAATGTTTATATGGATAAAAAATTATTAAGTTTGACTGTAAATTGACCACTGTTGACTTTTTCCCCAATACAGCTGATTTTAGGTCAACTGATCAACTGACTGAGCAAAAATGTGATCCAAAGCTTGAAACTTGACACGAGAAATCTTGTGGATCCAAAATAATCCATGAAAGTCATTTGAGGCCTTGAAAGTCCAATTGTACTTGTGAAAACTCAAACCCTAATTTTGAGTTGTCAGTGTTGATGAAGTGTCTTGAGCTGATCAAACCTTGTGTAGTCTAGAATCAATGGTAATCTTAAGAGAGATTTCTTGAGAAATTAGAGGGAAAATTTTGGGGTACAACAGTAAGTATTTTTTTATTTGATGTTTATGTATTATATATTTAGTTTTGTTTTATCAAATACTAATAATATATATGATCATTTTTATTCAGTGATCATTAGCAATTGATCATAATATCATTTAAGACGAATATGGTAATTGTATTGTGTTCCTTGCATGATCCACTCGAGAGAAAAAAGAGATTATTAATTTTTAAGTGTGTCTTTAATTAATTTTCTTTGACATTGTAATTAGTTTATCAAGTAATATGTTTAATTCATTTTTAATGTACAGTGTTGTGGAGAAAGTGAATATGATGAACAGTGTTAGAAGAAAGCCCTCATCGATCTTTCCTAAAGTAAGTGACCCGATTACCTGCTTCTTTCATTATATTCATATGTGGTTATATTCATGTAATTATTGCTTAAATTTGTAGGCGAGGAAACAACCAGGGGGTTACGAGTGTGGGTATTATGTCATGAAACACATGTCAAATATTGTCCTTGCCGGCATTGTTGATTCATGGCATAAGGTATATATGTCATAAAATGTATACATATATTAATATATAAGTTGACTATTGAATTATTATCATGCATGATATTCACTTTTTTGCTCTTTCTTATGTAGATGTTTAACGATGAAACCTCATTCCCCGTTGAGGACTTTGTAGATATTCGAAAATGTTGGGCATACATCCACAATGTGCTTAAGCGTTCTGCTGAATGATTTATTGAGATGTGCTAATGACTTATTTTCTATATTGATGATGTGAATATTACTTTTGACTTAAGCATATTGTATTTGATGCAAATATTAATTTTGGCTTTTGATGCACAACGTTAGTTGTTTTTTATTCTCTTTAGGCATGGTTAACAAAAATACGGGTTGTTGTAATTATTTGATATGGTTATAATAGTTATAGGATAAAAATGGGAAGAATTTGAAAATCAGAGAATTGCATATTTAAAATAGAGGATGTTTTGACAGCGGTTATAAAACCTAACTGTGATTGTATATTGAATGCTGACTAAAATAATATAAATTACAAAATTTTAATTTTGAAAATCAAACCTGGGACCTTTAGTTCTATCAAAACAGTTGGGTTAACTAATCGTTGTGATATGGCGCATGCTTTCTGAAGGTAGAGAAAACATAAGAAAGGGGGGATTTGAATTGTGTTCATAGAAAATATTCCCCATTAAAATTCTAAGCACTCAAATGATAATAGTAATAAAGATAATGAAGATAAAAGGCACAAGTATTTTATCCAGGTTCCTTGTTAACTAGGCTACTCCTGTCCACCCTCACAAGGATGATTTCGCCTTATCCAAGGACTTAATCCACTATAACCAAACTGATTACAATCGTACGGGAAACTGTCGGTGACTAACATCCAATGACACATTCATGGATCCAAACTGTATATAATGTTCATTAATCCAATAGAATATGATTCCTCAGAATCTCCTACAAGGATTTACTTACAATGATATCCTTCAGGGATCTCACAAGACTCTGACCTTCACTCGGTCCTCTTTGAGATATGAGTACCATTGACCCAACAAAATCTGATCCCACAAGATCTCCTATCAGGATTTCCTATAATGACCATAACCATTATCTTCTTAAGATCATACCTTCACTCAGTCTCTCAGGGAACTAATAAACAACATTTTATGGGTTTCTTGTGTTTACATGAATGCTTCTTCTAAGAATATTACACAAATTTTTTGAGCACATATTGTTTAACACTTCTACAAGCAGCAACTCAAGTGTTAAAATAATTTACATGAAGAGATATGAATAGAAACACTGTTCTAGAAAAAACTATAGTGTACATTACAATGTTCTACAAATATGTATATGACCATAAGTTTGGTATCAACTTGTAGTGTTCTTCTTCATCTTCTTTGAGAAAGCAACAGGCAACAAATACTTGCTTCTTCTGAGATCTACAAGGATGTATGTGATTGGAAATTGAATAACATCTTGTAGTCTTATTATTTATTTTCCCTTTTCCTCTCTTCTTTGGTGGTCTTCGGTATGCATAGCATTGCAGATTTAACATCTTCATAGTCCACTGCTTTCCTTCCACACAATGAAGCTTATTGGCCAATGGCAACGATTAACCCGCTAACCAACCATTTATCTTTGAAGCTTTGATCTTCTTTTATAGACCATGACAAAGAGAGACGTTGTGAGGATATGACATACTTTTCCTGCACCAACGGTTAGTTCCCAACGGATAGAATAAGGTGTAAGAGTTTAGACAATATAAAATAGTATTTCTGTATCCTGACATTTTTCAGTGATAACTCTCCACCTTTTTCTATGAATAATATTTTTCTATTAAGCTTGTAAACAAAGATCTGTTAAGTAAAGAAAGATAGCTTTAAATCCAGCAGTTTGTTCCCAACGGTCACAATGAGAGTGGTTGTGAATACAGTATAAAGGACCGTCCTTATGCCACCCTAGAGGGTAGAGGTCACATACACTTTATGTACCCTTTGCACAACATCACACGTTAACCATTTGAAATTTTTTCTTATCTTCGGAGACTTCAGATATTTGAATGTTGAACGTTGAAGCTTTTTGTAGAATAATCTTTCTTATGAGCCTTAGAACCTAAGTCTTGTAGTCTTCATAACTTCTCACATAGAACCTTTTTCTTCAGATTCTTCAGCACTTGGTTGTAAGAACTTCCTTTTCTTCAGATCATCATAACTTGATCAGTAGAACCTTGTTCTTCATAATCTTCAGAACTTGTAACACAGAAGTAAAGCTTTAGAAGGCCTCCAAAGCTAAACCACAAAGCCACGATCAGAACTTCTTATACTAAAGTTCCTAAGACACGCTGCAGATGATAAGCTCAGAACCTTGACTTTACCAAAACATGTAACCACATTTTTTCTTCCAGAGTGTATGTTCAGAATCTGATGACTTCACATGCCTTGTACCATAGTCAGAACATTATAGCAACAACTACACACTAGATGAGACCATTAGTTTATACAATTATTCTCTAAGATAACATTTGAAGTTATCATCAAAATCTCAAGGCAAGATGTAGGAAACACTTCTTGTTCTTATGATCTTTTCCTTTTTATGATGATAAAACCATGTATTTTGATAGAACAATTTATAAAGTGTAATCACTGTAACCAACAAATTTAGAGTTAAGCCTACAGCTCCCCCTGAATCTGTTAAACCCAAATTTTCATTTAAGCTTGTTCAGAGTCCCCCCCTGAGCCCAAGACTCACAAAATAAATTTTGAGTATCAGAACATAAGAATAGAGAAGTAACACTTCCCTACAACAACTCATCAGAGTCTGACTAGAACACTTGGTCTTCATCTTAGAACTTGGTTTCTATCAACATTTGATGAAGAATCAAAACTTGATTTGAGCCTTATCGAATAATTCCATGAATTATGTATCAGCGCTTCTAGACCATGATTTTGATATCACAACCAAAACACTGTGCTTCTCATGCATCAATATTTGATATGATATTCTCCACTATGTCAAACACTCAGACAGTTCACAACTACTGAATAGAGCGTATGTTGCTAAAGCACACATATCAGTGCATAAATTCTGAA
This sequence comes from Vicia faba, assembly GCA_948472305.1. Classification (NCBI taxonomy): domain Eukaryota; kingdom Viridiplantae; phylum Streptophyta; class Magnoliopsida; order Fabales; family Fabaceae; genus Vicia; species Vicia faba. The sequence goes on from OX451739.1 coordinate 1,487,512,811, forward strand.
TGTCATCATTGTATGAGAGCATGCATCAGCATATTGACTTGACTTCCTTTTAGGAGAGCACAACTTTTGAGATTTGAGTCTGAATTTCATACTTTCAGAAAGTTAACAACTTCTGAACACTATGATATCAAGCAAGATTACCTTACTTTTAGTAAGTTTAAAACTTGTGAATTGTGTTTGGTATACCTGTTTGAATATTCATATATTTACAAGATGTGCAACATCTTAGATATAAAATCGGAGTTGATATTATCCATAAGGTTTTCAACCTTTGCATTAGGATCTTCTTCTTCAACCTGCCTTTTTGAATACTTGGTGAACTTGTTCAGATTTCCCAGATTGAAACATCAAACAAATAGTTAGTAGCAACAACATTATACATGTTTTTTATTTGTTATCAAAATATCATTTTACTTTTTCCCCCTTTGTCATACATTAAAAAGGTGGTGAGGAGACAAAAAAATATTCAAGCCAGAGAATTGTTTGGATAACAGTTAAGTTAAGATCTGTCTTTAAACATGAGATACTTAAAAGAACTTGTTTGGTAGGACTTTTATGGAATATTGATTTATCACACATATATCCTAATGTAATCATGCAACAAAATAATTTTATTGATTAACCAGGGAAAAGTATTGAAATACCATATGAAGGAAAAGAGATGATATAATTTAGAACAAAATAATTATAAAATTAGAACTGTAATGAAGATAGAGAGACAGAGAAATTTTTGAAGGAAATAAGTGATAGAATATAAATCACCCATATTAATTGTAAAACTAGAAAGGTAATACATGAAGAATAATTCATTAATTGAAAGGGAAAGTACAAACAAATAGAGAAAACAAAATTAGAGTAGACAGACACAAGGAAACTTAAACACTAAGCAAACACCATTCACCCCTCAAAGACTTCACGCTTTTTTCTTCACCAGACCATTTGCAGGACCATTCTTCTGGATAATGTTAACAATTCCTTCTTTAAAGAAGATTTCAGAAATAAGTCTTCCAAAAGGTATGAAGGACTTGACTTCATTTATGGAGAAAGTGATGGCACTTTGCAGATAGTTAAAGATAGAATGTGGCAAGTTTATTTGGATATCATTGACCAGCAGAAAAATGAGAACCCGACCTTCATAAGATATCATATTTGTGTCAACTCTTCTAAGACGGAAATTGGTTAAGAGAAATTTGAACCAACTTTTTGGAGAGAAGCGAGCATATCATCAAGATGATATAGACTCATGATATGTTCAAAAGTAAGACCAACATTTTCACATCTAGTTGCAAGAACTATTGAAAAAGGAGTGATGGTTATAGGAACACCGAAGACACGGGAGGAAATGGAATAGCCTTCACCTTCAACAAGGGCATGTTTCCAGAAATCTTTGACAAGGTTTGAGTAGACATGTTTATCTAGCATAGTGAAACAGTCTGTCCATTCTTGAAAATAAATGACCCAGGAGAAACTACACGAGATCTGACTGTTGTTAAGACGAGAGAGTTTGATTTGCTCTTCAGTTATGATTTCAAGAAGACTTTCATCTCCAAAGAAGGTAACTAGAGACATGATGATAAATAAGATATGGTGAATATACTTTTGAAAGAAAGAGATGTCATACCCCAAATTTTCTATGCCCTTGTATTATATGTAGGTTTCTTGTTAATCGATTAACTTTATATGGTTTTTATTGCAACAAGGGAGTAAACATGGAAAAAGGGTGTATAGATTTAAAATGGACCATCAATATCTGATGGCCCATTAAGTTTTTAAAATAGAAGTTCATCTCAGGCCAAGGGAGGTGTATTTTTTTAAGAGGAAGTGTGAACAAATCGTTTCTTTAAGACCCATTTAAGTTTGTGAAGAATGTGTGAAGCAATGTGTTTTCTTAAGGCCCATTAAGGTTCTTTTTCTTTTAAAGAGGTTGCTTAAAGAAATTCATTTGTATTTGATAAAGCCTAATAAGTTGAATTGGTATGGCCCGATCATACTTTTTTGTTTTGAGAACTGTTATTATCATTAGTGACATTGTTATCCTTTTGATTACTTTTATTATTAACATTATCATAAATTATTGTTACTGATTTTTGTTAGATCATTATAATTTTAATTAAAATTTTGTTTTACTATTAAATAGAGAGGGGTTTTTTTCACAAGACAAAACGTCTGGCCCATTTTAGTTTTGAGAAAAATTTGTTTTATCACTTGGATATGGTGGTCTGATAATTTTTAAAAAAGGAAAACGTTTTGAGTCCAAAAATAATTCAAGTCCAAATCAAGTCCAACCCAATTCCAAGACGTATCACATGCCTTGTTCAATACAAATATTCAGATATAAAAAATTCATACAGGACAAAAACACAAAATCATTGCAATACCGGCCAAGACATCATGGGCCCATGTCATTAAATTTTTTTTGGCCCAAACAACAAAAATCACGTATGGTGCAAACACTGGTTCCACGAATGGTTACTGTTCAGATCGTGAACAAATTCGTTTTTATTGCCTTAATCAAAACTTAATAAAGAAAACAAATTTATCATCATTCAAAGTCTACAATAGCCAAATAAAAAACAGTTTATTACAGTCAAAATCAATAACGAATATACAGACAAATTCAATCATTTCCTAAACCTAATTCAAATCCTAATCAATTTCTAATTAAATTTTACAGGCAACAGTAATTTTGTTTCCCAAATTGCAAACCCTAAATCACAGAGACATTGATTTATTTCCTAAATATAATCCTAAGCTAAAACACTATAAAAACCTAGACTAAAAAACAGTAAGAGGAGGGGGGGACAGAGGAATTGTGTAAAAGAAAAATTACAGGGAGAGAGATTACAGAAGGAGAAGACAGATGGAGAGAATTACAAAAAAAACAGAGATGGAGATCTGGTGCACCTCCATCAAAACCTCGCTCAGCCCCTATTATTTCCTTCCCAATATTAGAGTTTTGATATCTGAAACCCTTGTCTTCTTTCACTCCACCGCTGTCACCTCCGCCATCGTCCACAATGCCGCCGTACCTGAAACAACAAAAAGAACACGTATCAAAACCAAGCAAATCGGATGAACAGAGGAAAATAAGATTCATGACGATTTGCGGTGGGGCGTAGCTTTTATTGTGTTGAGTAATCATTGTAGATGGGTTTTGTTTTGGTTTTTTGATCGAGGCTTAGGGTTCAAGTGGCGCGGTTAGAGTTTGCATTTGGTTCGATAAGAGAGATGAAGAGAAGGAGGGAAAGATAGATAGTGTGTCGCCGTTATTAGAAGATTAGGGTTTCAGTTTAGGAGAAAGAAGAAGATGGCTAGGGTTTACTTGAGAGAGACAGAAACAGAGGAAGAATGAAGAGGCGGAGAGAATGAAATAAAATAAGGTAAGGATGAAAATCATCTTAATAAAATAAAAATATAACATATCATATAATCCAGTGCGTGACACCCCACGCGTATTACCATACACGTTAATCTTGATCGCATGATCATCATCATGTGTTACCAGCATGCACGACCACAATAAACTACCATACTCTCGCATGCATATAGTCCAAACGGACCCAAGTGCCCTTGGGCCTGGCCCGTTTCTACTCAAACCCTCTTTTATTTTATTTTCGCTAATACGTACATAAGTGCACCTCCCTGACCAAATGGGCCAAGTCCATTATCCGGACTTGGACCCATGCTGACTGCACCCCCCCCCCCCCCCCCCCACAGTTTTATTGCTTAACTCCAAAGCGCACCCCTGGCCTTTGGGCCTGAATTCAATATCTGAATTCAGGCCCTGTCTAGTAGCATCTTGTCTTTTTACTACCCTTATATATTTTGCATCCCCCCCAAGCATTTTTAATATTTTTCTTATTTTATTTATTTCATTTTTTTTAATTTTTATATTTTATTTTTATTTATTTATAATAAATATTATATATTTTTATATTATGCATTAAAATATATTTAATATTATATTTCATTATTATTATTATTATTTATCACACAAATTTTCATTTCTTCTAAACTCATTCAAATTTATTTTTATTGCATTAAAATTCTTTTTCTATCATGCATTTAAATAGAATATTTTTTCAATAATTAATTTATTAAAAATATTTAAACAACTACGAACTATTTTCTTAAACCAAATTAATTCAACAAACAACTTTCAAAAGGGATTACAAATTCATTAGAATTACCGCGTGTTTAGTCCAACAATCCCCGCTATTCACGACGCCTAGACTAAACATGCGAAAAATATGAATACCTTCGTAATCCATAAAAAAACACAAACCCACTGTGAACTTTGAAATGGGACACTGATTCCTCCTAAGAGGAAACATAGGCATACGATTAAAAATCATGGCAAATTCCCTTAATCAAACTTAAAACCATATTTTCTTAAAACGTGCTTCTAAACCTAGTATCCTGGTGAATAAGGTAGATAAGGGGTTCCTAACACCTTCTCCATGTCTAGAACCGAGTCCAAATCTAGAATCTCTGAACTTTAGGGTTATTCCTTTATACTCCCTTCCTTTAGGATAAAAATTAAAGGTGACGACTTTGATTTAAAAACCAATTGCAATAGTTGGCGACTCTGTTGGGGACTCAACCCTAGGTTTAGAAGCCTTATCTTTCGATTGTAGGGTTTTTTAGGGTTTTTTGTTTTTTATATATTTGCTTATTTATTTATTACTTTATTTGGTTATTTTTTATTATTCGTTATATTATTATATTTGTGGTGGGATTTAATTTTCACAAAAAAAATATTTTTTAAAAACCCTTAGAAAGAAGGTTCGTCTATTAGCTAAGGGGTTACATCAACCCTATGAGTTTATGTGACAACTTAGCCTATAGTTCATGGAATTTCGTAAAAGGAATACCTCTCGAGAGACATTCTCTTGGGAAGTAGGACTTTGGAATGACACTTATGACTCTTTGTATGGCCTTTAAACCAAAAACTCATGATGAGACCTTTCATGACCTAGAGACGAAAGTTTTGGTCTGTAAAGAGGCTCCGCTTAAGGGAGGCCCTTGTACCTTTCCATCTAGTGTTATTCATGATACCCTTAAGGAAACCACCTCATGGGGAGGGTAGAATATTCGTAGGCCAATACTAAGAACCTACCTTCTAAGGATACCTTTCACAAATATCACTATAATTTGTAAACCCGCAGGGGTTATCTTTTCTTCTACTACTATCTTTAGCCCGTATGGCTTCCGTCTATGTCATAACCCCTAGCCAATAGGGATTCTTTGCCGTCTTTTATTTGCCTCAATATTTAAGGAACTCCTACCTGGCTCAACCTCTGAGACAATATGGGATATCATCAAATCCATATCTATTATTATCTTCGTCCTTAAGGAGTTTCTGACTGTCTCAATCTCTGAGTCAGTGTAGGGTATCATCGCGTTTATCATTAAACTTATATAGATTACTCTTACATCTACGCTTATACTACGTCTGCGTCGCATTTCCTCTCTATGAAAACATTTTCATACCCTTGAGAGCAAAAATAATATATCTTTCATATCCATGCATTTGCATATCTCGCATTCATACATTTGCATAAAGTTCATTTACACTTCCACCCTTATCCAACTGTGATCCAGCTAGCAGGATTCCCGACACTCGCAGGCAAACTCAAAGCATGTCTCAAGAATCCATGGAGGAACTCAAAAGAGGCCAAGAATTATCGATGGAGGAGGTCCACCAGTTGAAGACTCAAATGAACTTGATCATGCAATTATTACTGAGAAATGGAGGTAACCCTTCATCATCCCAACCGCAAGCCTATTCAGCACCATAGATGCCGCCACCACGGGAAATTCCCCCGCCTCAATAGAAACTATAACAACCCTATCAACATAAGGGATATTCCCAACAAAGGAGAAGACAAAAATTACCACCAAGGAGATTTGATCCACTCCCCATACCGCACAGTCAACTACTACAACATTTACTCAAGGCATCTTTGGTAGAGTGGAAATCACTGAATCCTCCAAATAGGACACTCTCCCCTAAGTGTGATTAAAATTCAAGGTGCGAATAGGACAAACCCTTTAACATTTTTAATGTTTCAGACACAAGGTCCAATATTTGATCGACAATAAGCAGTTGACTATTGAAGAAGCAATCTCATTGGTGAACGGTCGCCCTTTGCTTTGACAAATTCGAAGACTAAGAAGAATCCCCTAAAGTTAGTGAATCAACAAGGAGGCTTATCTCTAAATCATTAGGCCTTTTTCATTTCAAATTTTATTTCTTGCTAAGTGTTATTTGTTATAAACTTTGTACTTTTGGTCAAGTAATTCTAATAAAATAAGCATGCGTGTTTTTTTTAAATCGATTCATTCCACAAATAATCATCGACTTTCTATTCTTCTTTTCTATTTTCCATTGAACAAAATTAACAAAATTAGAAGGAGAATGATGAAAATACAAAATAATTGAATTTTGTTGATGTATGTTTTTTAATAGTAAGGCTTAGTTGACGATATAAGGCATTGTTCCACTTCCTAAACAGTGGAGATATAAGGAGATAATCCGTAGTTAACCCCCTCGAGCCAGGAGTTGGACTTTTGTTCTATTTTTATAAAAAAAACTTAATCTTAACCAGGGGCAGTGTAGACTTCAATTAATTCGACGATGCATTCAAATCCCAGGAGAATCGAAACAATCTAATCAAAGGTTCAAGCATATCTCTTCCCTCAATACATCATTGAGAGAAAGATCTAAGCAAGGTTCATGCACTTCATCTTCCCCGCGTTAATCCTCCAAGATTGAGGAATCAATGAAGACAGAGTCCACGACATCTTCTTCCTCAATACATCAATCAAGATCGAGGAAATGATGAAGATGAAGCTTACAACTATTAGCATGACAGTCACAAGTGTCATAGTCAAAAGCAAAAAAAAATTCAAAAAAGGGGAAATTAAAAAAAGGAGAAATCCCGCTAAGTAAAAAAAAATCAAAACTCGACTTAGGCTAAAGTTAGGCCATCCTGATGGATCAAAAAAAAGTTCAAAAAAATCGGTCCATGCAAAAATAAGAGATTGAAAATAAAAATTGGAAAACAATCTTGTGACTGCCACATCAAGAATCATCAAGGATCCTCATCAAACGCTTGGATATTATCAATTCTTGGATCTTATCAATGCTTTTCATCGATGCTTGAACATCATCTACGCTACTCACCATCTGCGCGACTAAGAAATTTCTCTTGGCGATTAAACGTATATGTTGGATTAATTGAACTTAGGATTGAAGAAGATTAAGTAGAATGGGGGGGGCTAAACAAATTTTGAGCCTTATATATTTTGTTTCTTAAACCACGAACCATGGCCATGTTATAACCTTTAAAAGTCCTAATTGAATCTAGGTTCACTATTAAAGAATACTCAGCAAGATTTGTGTTAAACTGACTCCTATGTTTCTTAAAATTATTTCTAACTACTAATCACTTCTTCAAATAGCCATCTCTAATCATCCATTTATTTTCAATAATTAATTTAGATTTCAAGAATCTGCATGCGCATCACATTACGATTGCTTTTTCAAGTTGTACAATTTTATCTGCGAATTAATACCTAGCATTAAGGAAATTTCAAAAGAAAAGGTCTGATCAAAGGCAACAGTTCCAAGAAGCTTCTAACTAGGGGAAGATCATTTAAAGAAGAACCCTATGATCATAAGCAAGACTATTGATCATAGGGGTATATCGCATGAAGATCTTATTGACTGGGGGTGATCATTCTATCAACTTGGGTTACATTTCAAAAGCATTGTTCAATCAGGGGCATACCTTTTGAAGGAGCATTCCTTAATCAGGTCATATCACAACAAGGTATGACTCGGTTTCCTCGTTTTAACAAACCACTCAAGACCTTAATAATCAGGGGAAACCTTCCAGGATTCAAATGTTGGGGCAGTGTGTACCAAGTTCATCTTACTGCACGTAGGGTCCAAATTCCCCTTCAAACAACTTCGGGTAAACACTTTTCAAGCTTCAAATACTTCGGGAAATCTATGTCAAGTTAATGGTGACGTCTAAGTCCTTCTGAAGGTACTTCCTCCAGATCCTAGAGATTGAGGGGCACACCTTTCAAAATTTCATATGTTGGGGCAAACCACTTCGAGGCTCGATCAAAAGGAGTTGATTCAAAATGATTCATCAAAGCCAAAAAATTTCAAGTATCTTTTAATCAGGGGCATAATACAAAATAGTGGGGTCATTTATATTATGATCAAACTGTTTCCAAACTCATATCAATGAGAATCTCCTCCAAGACCCTACCAACAAATTAAGGAAAATCAGTCCACATAGAGGTAAGCTCTCCACGTACTCTCATAACCTCCAGTGGATCTTTCTCCTACATCAGCAATCATCAAGTTCAAATCGAGTATCAGGAAATCATGATAGCACAACATTCAACCACCCTGTGACAAACAACCTTGTCTCATAAGAAAACATCTACGCTCTAATCATCCACGACCCATCACAGGGGCACCATTCAAAAAACCATTCGAGTCATAATCATAAAGCGTAAAGCTGCATAAATCATGCATTAGGGCTCTTCGATCCAGAATCAAACTATACTTATCATCTCATTCGTCTGAAGAATTCTGATAACATGGATTGAGCATATCTCAAAATGAAAAAGAAAAGAGAAGGCCCAATTACACATTCGCATTTCAAAATCCAACATTCATTTACATATATCTAATCCATTCATCACATACATCATTCAATCATCACATTTCATGCATCAATCAAATTTACACGCATAACATAAAACCTTGTTTTATGTAAGGACAATCATCATTTTCATTCAAGCTATCAATTCTACAATGAATCTCGGCATTAGATTCCCCTGGTTGATCATGGAAGTTGACTATCTAAAAGACCTCGGTAGAAGGTATTTCAACAGAATCTCAACAGTAGATTCCCCTAGTTGATCATGGCAGTTGATTATCTAGAAGACTTCAGCAGAATGTATTTCAACCAAATCTTGATAGTAGATTCTCCTGGTTAATCTCAGCAGCTGATTATCCAGAAGACCTCAGCAGGAGGTGGTTCCCAATTGAATCTCGGCGGTAGATTCCTTATAAGTCTCAGTAGTAGTTTTCCCGTCAAAAAGCCTCACGTCAAGCATGACGTACACATAACCATGTCAAAATCCCAAGGTCATCCATAACATTTGGTGCGCCTAACATACGGAAGCACCAAAGAACATTTGATAAAGCATCTGGTTTGAAAAAACATCAAAAGAAAATCCAAGCCTATTTCTACGCCCACACCCATGTCTATGACTATGTCAACATCCACACCAATGTCCATATCCACGTCCATACCTACACCTGCACCTACGATACAGACATCAAAATCTTGTTGACGCTTTTCACCAAATTCAAATCAACTTGGAGATACAATAACTGGCAAGGGAGGATGATAACTATAAGAACCCAATGGTTTAACGAAGGAGAATTATCAAAAACATTTTCCACAATAGTTGGGGCATATACACATGGTTTACACCAATATATATTTGAGGCAAACACACATTTGTTACATATGCATTTTAAAGTCCATGTTTCCATGCATATGCATCATGCATGACATTCCTCGAAACCCACTACAAACAGAGCCAATATCTTAGGGCCCTCCATCAAATCTTACCTCGATTAGAAATAAATAGTCAATGAAATCCGTTCTCATCTCTGATTTAGTTATCTAAGATGTTGATCACTCAAAACAACTTCCTATATATTCCACCCGTTGTGTCAATCTCTATGCGATAATGTGTGAAGTTTTCTATATTTAACTTATTGTGTCAGTCTCCATGCAGCAATATGTTCTTTCTCTGTGATCTAACTCGTTGTGTCAGACCCCAGGTAGCAATGTTGCAAAATAATCAATTCCACTTATTGTGTCAGTCTCTATATGACAATGTGTGAATTTTCAAATTAACTTATTGTATCAGTCTCCATGCAATAATATGTTCTTTCTTTACGATCTAGCTCATTGTGTCATACTCCAGGCAACAATCTTGTGAAATCAGTAATTCCACCCGTTGTATTAGTTTCTATGCGACAATGTGTGAAATTTAATATATTTAACTTATTGTGTCAGTCTCCACACAAGAATATGTTCTTTCTTTGCGATCTAACTCATTGTGTCAGACCCCAGGCAACAATGTTGCGAAATCAGCAATTCCACCTATTGTGTCAGTCTATATACGACAATGTGTGAAATTTGCAAATTAACTTATTGTGTCAGTCTCCACGCAGCAATATGTTTTGTTATCTATAATCTAATCTATTGCGTCAGTCTCCACGCAACAATATGTTTTCTGCTTTGTGATATAGCTCTTTGTGTCAGGCTCCTTGTGGCAATGTTGTGAGATCTGCAATTCGACCCATTGCATCAGTCTCCATGCAACAGTTTATTCCTTCCTCTGTGGTATAGTTCATTGTGTCAGACTCCATGCAGCAATGTACGGAATCTGTAGTTTAACCCATTGCATTAGTCTCCATGCAGCAATGTGTTTCCCTATCTACAATATAATCCATTGCATCAGTCTCCATGCAGCAATGTTATTATCAAACTTGTTCCACCGTGTCAGACTCCATGCAACAATGTCATTATCAAACTCCTTCCATTGCATCAGTCTTCATGCAACAATGTTGTTATCAAACTTTTTCTACAGTATAACCCATTGCATCAGTCTCTAGGTAACAATGTCGTTATCAAGTTTCCTCCTCGATATAACTCATTACCTCAATCTCCATGCAGCGATGTAGTTATCAAAGCTCTTCTCAAATATCTATTCCCTAGGTTGTGATAGATATACGAAATAAATTTTTGTAACCCATTGCATCAGACACCGTCCAGCGATGTCATCAAACTCCTCCCATTGCGTCAGCCTCCATGCAACGATGTTATCAAATTCCTACCATTGTGTTGGTCTCCATGCAGCAATGCTTTTACCAGATTTTGTCTACTGCATCAATCTACATGCCACAATATTTTTATCAAGTTTTTTTCATGGTATAATCCATTGCGTCAATCTCCAGGCAGCAACGTCACCATCAGAGTTTCTTCCTCGACATAACTTATTGCATCCGTCTCAATGCAACAATGTTTATTATCAGCTTTTCCTGCGATATAACTCTTTGCATCAGTCTTCATGCAGCATTGCGTCATCCAACTTTGTTTTATCCATCCCCTAGGTTTCTATGAATAAACAAAATCAAATCAAAACTGGCTATATTAGTCTCCAAGCATTAGTAAGTTAGTTGTTCAAACCTGTATCATTTACCTCCTAGGTTATGGTAAATATGCGAAGTTTACAATTTCTTTTGGATACTGACGAACTATCTGCATCGTCATATCTAAGTTAAATCGACTTTGGTTCAAACGCTGGTAAGATGATACATCATCATCTATGCCTATTATCCACTTTCATAAGAATGTTGTACATCATACTCTTATGACCTTTCGGCCAAATTTTGAGGTCTTCCGATGTTTAATAAACTTCCGCTCAAAACGTGCGAGACCTGCGTATTCTCACACTGTTCAATCGAAAGATGATTAAATATGGGCAGCTTTCATACCCCAAATTTGCCCTACCCTTGTATTATATGTAGGTTTCTTGTTAATCGATTCACTTTATATGATTTTTATCCTAATAAGGGAGTAAACATGGAAAAGGGGTGTATAGATTTAAAATGGACCATCAATATCTGATGGCCCATTAAGGTTTTAAAATAGAAGTTCATCTAAAGATAAGGGAGGTGTATTGCTTTAAGAGGAAGTGTGAATAAATCATTTCTTTAAGACCCATTTAAGTTTGTGAAGAATGTGTGAAGCAATATGTTTTCTTAAGGTCCATTAAGGTTCTTTTTCTTTTAAATATGGTGCTTAAAGAAATTCATTTGTATTTGATAAAGCCCAATAAGTTGAATTGGTATGGCCCGATCATTTTTTGTTTTGTTTTGAGAATTTTTATTATCATTAGTGACATTGTTATCCTTTTAATTACTTTTATTATTAATCATTATCATAAATTATTGTTACTGATTTTTGTTAGATCATTATATTTTAATTAAAAATTGGTTTTAGTATTAAACAAAGAAGGATTTTTTTTCACAAGCCCAAACCTCTGGCCCATTTTAGTTTTGAGAAAACTTTGTATTATCTTTTGGATATGGTGGTTTGATAATTTGTAAAAAAGGAAAATGTTTTGAGTCCAAAAATTATTCAAGTCCAAATCAAGTCTAGCCCAAATCCAAGACGTATCATAGGCCTTTTTCAATACAAATATTCAGATATAAAAAATGCATACAGGCCAAGAACCCAAAATCATTGCAATACATGCCAAGACATCATGGGCCCAAGTCATTAAATTTGTTTTTGGCCCAAACAACAAAAATCGCGTACGGTGCAAACACTGGTTCCACGAACGATTATTGTTTAGATCATGAACAGAGTCATTTTTATTGCCTTAATAAAAACTTAATACAGAAACAAATTTATCAGCATTCAAAGTCTACAATAGCTAAATACAGAAACAATTTATTACAGTCAAAATCAAGAACGAATATACAGACAAATTCAACCACTTCCTAAACCTAATTCAAATCCTAACCAATTTCTAATTAAATTTTACAGACAACAATAATTTTGTTTCCAAAATTACAAACCCTGAATTATAAACACATTGATTTATTTTCTAAATCTAATGCTAAGCTAAAACACTATAAAAACCTAGAGTAAATAATAGTAAAGGGGGGGACAGAGAAATTGAGTAAAAGAAAAATTATAGGGAGAGAGATTACAGAAGGAGAAGACAGACGAAGAGAATTATAAAAATAACAGAGACAGAGATCTGGTGCACCTCTGTCAAACCCTCGCTCAGCCCCCATTGTTGTCGTCCCAATATTAGGGTTTCTACATCTGAAACCCTTGTCTTCTTTCGCTCCACCGCTATCGCCTCCGCCATTATCCGCAGCGCCGCTGTACCTGAAACAAAACAGAAAGAAGACGTATCAAAACCAAGCAAATAGGACAAATGAAAGAAAAGAAGGTTCATGATGATTCACGGTTGGACGTAGCTTTTATTGCATTGAGTAATCATTGTAGTTGGGTTTTATTTTGGTATGTCGGTCGAGGTTTAGGGTTTAAGTGGCACGATTAGAGTTTATGTTTGGTTGGATAAGAGAGACGATGAGACAGAAGGAAAGTGAGATAGCGCGCCGCCGTCGTTAGAAGATTAGGGTTTCGGTTTAGGAGAAAGAAGAAGAGGGTTAGGGTTTACTTGAGAGAGACAGAAACAGAGGAAGAATGAAGAGGCAGAGAGAATAAAAGAAAATAAGGTAAGGATGAAAATTATCTTAGTAAAATAAAAATGTAACATATCATATAATCCAGTGTTTGACACCCCACACGTATTACCATACACCTTAATCTTGATCGCATGATCATCATCATCATGTGTTACCAGGATGCACGCCCACAATATAGCCAGTTTCTACTCAAACCCTCTTTTATTTTATTTTTGCTAATACATACAGAAGCGCACCTCCCTGACCAAACGGGCCAAGTCCGTTATTTGAACTTGGATCCACGTTGACTGCACCCCCCAGTTTTATTGCTTAACTCCAAAACACACCCCCTGGCCTTTGGGCCATAATTTAATATCTGAATTTAGGCCCTGTCTATTAGCACTTGTCTTTTTACTACCCTTATGTATTTTGCACTCCCCTGCGTTTTTTATTTTTTATTTTTATTTTTATTTTTTTTTATTTTTTTTATTTTTTATTTATTTAATTATAATAAATATTTTTATATTATGCATTAAAATATATTTAATATTATATTTCATTATTATTATTATTTATCACATAAATTTTCATTTCTTCTAAACTCATTCAAATTTATTTTTATTGCATTAAAATTCTTTTTCTATCATGCATTTAAATAGAATATTTTTTCAATAATTAATATATTAAAAATATTTAACCAACTACGACATATTTTCTTAAACCAAATTAATTTAACAAACAACTTTCAAAAGGGATTACAAATTCATTAGAATCGACCCCATGTTTAGTCTAACAATCCCCGTTATTCACGACGATTAGACTAAACATGCAAAAATATGAATACCTTCACAATCCATAAAAAACATAAACCCACTGAACTACGAAATGAGACTATGATTCCTCCTAAGATGATACGTAGGCATACGATTAAAAATCATGGTGAATTCCTCTAATCAAACTTAAAACCATATTTTCTTAAAACATGCTTCTAAACCTAGTATCCTTGCGAACAATGTAGATAAGGGGTGCATAACACCTTCTCCTCATCTAGAACCGAGTCCAAATCTATAATCTCTAAACTTTAGAGTTATTCCTTTATACTCCCTTCCTTTCGGATAAAAACTAAGGGTGGCGACTCTGATTTAAAAACCAGTTGCAACAAGAGATGATGAATATATTCAAGGAAGGAGATGAATATATAGATAGAGAGTGTAACTAACTGGATAAATGACAAGGTTGAGAGGCGTATCACGCATAAGATTATGATGTGACAACTTAGGACAGAATACTTAATGTCAAGAAGGAGTGCATCAAGTTTAAAGGATTATTCTGACTTTGAGTGAAGCAGAAGGATTTCTACCTATTCCCTAGAAGTAACTTATTACTTAAGGTGTTGGACTCTAACTAGGATTTTTAAGAAGATAACAGATTCTAGTTAGACTAGGGTTTCTTTACTTATATAGAAACTAGTTTGAAAAAAAAATATTCATTTGTTTTAATAAGAGCATGTATTTGAAACACTCGGCGGAAATCATCAAAGATAAGAATTAAATGAAGTCGCCATCGAACGTCTTTTATCCTATAGGATGGAAAAGGTAAACATCGAGAAAACCTGAAGGGGTGAAATCATGGTCTTGCAATCATAAAGATCGGGTAAGGAAGTCGGTTACGTGAGGGGAAGTTATTAGCACCTCACACATATGTAGTACTCTACAGGATCCACTTATGTTTGTTCTAATCTAAGGGTGTGAAATTATATGTCTGAAGCTTGAAAGCTAAAAAGATATAAGAGGGGGAATGCATACAAAAGGAAAAAGGAAATAATGTAGGGAAACTAAAAGGTTTGTGCTCGTTCGGGCCCTACCCCAATGCATATGTATCCATTTTAAGGAATCAGAGCAGCCGTAGTTCGGCTTCAGAAGTTTTGTTGGTTTGTATTTTTTAATGAACATTATTAATTTCGCCTTCTGCCGCAACTCATTTTGAGACTTACGCGTCAGCACAGAAGTGAATTAACATGTTCTTTTGAAAAGAGTTTTGAAAGAAAAGCCCAAAGGAAAAAGAGTTTATATTGGTTGGTGTTTTTGCTGCACATAATAGCTAGTTGATCTCAAGAGAGAGATATTAGCCATTTCTCCACTTATTTATGAAATATGTCTTTGAGACTTGAACCATATCAAAACTTAGAATGGAAAAGCAATAAGATCGAGAAGAAACTCGCTTATCATTTCCCAAGCTCAACAAAGATATGATTCTCATCAATAATTTTTAAAGTATTTTGAAGTTTTCTAGAAAAAGAAGTTTTGTTTTAAATGCAAGGATGTAAAAGGGAAAAGAAAAGTCTCAGGGGAGACTAACCTAAATCCACCCCTAATGTTATCATATAATGATTGATCCTATAGTTGGAGTTTTGAAAGGAAATCTTTACCCTATGTTGGTGTGATACGGTGGGAGAACTGACTATGGTTTTGCGTTTGTTTTCGCAAATGTTTCGGTTGAGCAAGAGTCGCCACCGACTTTTTATTTATCCTAAGGAAAGGTTAAAAAAGTACAGCAAAAACCTTTGAGATGTTTTCTTGGGTTCGGGGAGTAGATTATAGAAAGGGAAGGTATTAGCACCCTTTCTATCCATGGTTATCCATGGGCTCTTAGTTACTTGCTTAGATCAGCTTGCCTTAATTTTCAATTGTTTGAAATGGTGCTCTTGTGTGTGTGTGTGGGTTTGAAAATGTTTTGAAAAGAAGCCAATGTGGTGGCAACCTTTGTAATGATCCATGTTTGGATGTATACAAAGGTGTATGTCTTTTGAAAAGGTTTTCATTTGTTTTTGAAAGTTGTTTTGAAAGTGTTGTGAGGTGTGGTTTTAGAAATAGGCAAGTGTTTTGTTTTTGCAAGTTTGATTCAAGTAACTAAGAGATTGTCTACTCCTAAATTTCTCAAAGATTATTGTCATGTTTTAACCCTTTTAACAAGTTTGTTCCACCATTGTATTTGGTGGACAATCTTGTGTTAGGATGTGAAAGGGACGGGCGCGGGTCATCGTTTAGACCATAATTGCAATGGTGCCAAGTATCTTTGGGCAATTTTCTTTAAGGGACTTGATCATTTTTAGGCAACTTTCGAAAGCGTCATCGGGGGACTATGATCATTGGATTTGTGTTTGTTTTGCCCAAAGAGACCTAACATGCAATATGGCCCATTTATTGAAGGCAACAAGTGGAATACCCTAGGGGTGCAAGTGTGATAAGTGTTGTCCATTTTCATGCTTGTTTATCTTGAAATTAGGTCAAACTATTTTTGTCATTTTCGCATACAAACCCTAATTCTAACATGGTATAATTAGAAAGCAATAAAGTGCGAGAAATAAATTTACTAAGCTATTACAACACAATATATGGGAAGGGGGGTACAAATGTTCAAATGGGGATTTTTGACAAGGAATTTAAACCTAAACTATTACATCAATATTGAATTATTTACAAAATATTTAATTGCACAAATTAAATAAAATAAGAATAAATATGCAAGATGCAAAAATGGTTTTTGTATGTATGGAAAAAAGTATTTTTGTATGTCAAATAAACAAAATAAAAAAAGATTTTTTTTTGGAGTTTTTATGTTTAGGGCAAAACCCTAATTTTATTAAATAAAATGTATTATTTATTTATTTATGTACAACATTTATTTATTATATACAAAAATAAAATAAAATGAAGTATATTTGTCAAAAAGGTATTTTTTATATTAAATATTAATAAAAAAATAAAAATGTGTATATTTTGTATCTTAACCTAAATATTCTAATATATATATATATATATATATATATATATATATATATATATATATATATATATATATATATATATATATATATATATATATATATATATATATATATATATATATATATATATATATATATATATATATATATATATATATATATTATTTTCTAAATATGTATTATATATACAAAAAATAATAATATTTAATATTTATGAAAAAATATATTTTATATAAAATATTTTCAGAAGATAAAAGAAAATAAAAAATGGAAAATAAAATGGGTTTGCATTATTTTTAGTATTTTAAGTAAAAGTATATATTTATTTATTTATGTACAAACTAAAAGAAACCAAATAAATGCCTAATAATTCAAAAATGATGAGAAAAATATTTTTTATATTTTTAATATTATAAGAAAAAATAAATAAGACAAAGCAAAAAAGAAAAATTCAAAAAATCATAAAAATAAGCCAAATGGGCCTAGGGGTGTAAAAGTAAAAAAGGGGTGCAGAAAGAAATAACATTCCAGGCCCAGCCCAGAACCTGTCTTCTTCAACCTCTGAACCTGTATGAACACTCAAACACGCGTTTTCTATCTCCCAATTCCTGGACTTTCAAGCAAAACTTACAACATGAAAAATGTAGAGCATGAGAAGACGAATCCAGGGATATAAAGAACTTGACTTAACTCTCTAAGATGAGGGAGAATTTCCTCTCCCCCAATTCATGACCTAGTTTTTCATCAATGTTCAGACTCAAAATTCTCTGAGCATACATAATATAAATGAAATCTAATCATATGGGCATGTTCAGGGCTATGATTGTGACATGTTTCCTTCACAAACCTAAAGCTAACAATGCCTATATTGAGAGATAGAACTTCATGAATATACCTGTTCAGTTGAAATCGTGCCTTGCAGTGGAGGAGCTTTTAGGGCAAGATGATGATTTGTACAGCTTCTTTGAAGTGTGAGGATGCTATTCCAAGTTTTACTTTGTCTTGAAACCTCTTGAATCGTGCTATAGAACTTCAACTGCAAAACAAGAAAATGAAAATGGTGATGATGCCTGGGAGTGTTACAGGTCGTGTCTTAGGTTTTGATTAGCTTCAAGGGATGTTAGGTAATGTGTTTGACAAGTTTTTAGTGAGAAAGCATGGAAGGTTTGAGCTATGGAACTCAAACTGCAGGGATGCCCTGTTTTGAGCAGTTTGAAGGTGATTCTGAGAATGGGGAGGTATTGAGGATCTTAGGGTCGTGTTTCAGCTTAGGATGAATGTTTAGAATGTGTTTGATAACTTTCTCTAAGCCCTGGTTAACTGATATGAGAGTTGGTATGTCATATGCAATGTTTCTTACACTTTAAGCAAGCAATGGCCACTTGATGATTCTAGCCTGTACAGGCCCCCATACTATGCTGCTAAACTTCCCCTTGATCAGTGTGATTAACCCCTAAACTTGTGCCAAAGAGATTTCCTTTGTACCTTCTTGATTTGCTTTAGACATAAAGTGTAACTTTTGCAAAAATGGATATAATGCTTTTTCCAATTTGGGATTAAACCTCTAGGCAATGCTTGAACACATAGAACATGGTCTTGGCACAAAGGATTGGAATTAAATTTATGAGTGTAATTGAGATAAAAGACCTGTAATCAAGTTGTGCAAGCTGAGATTGAAAATGCATAGTGTTATGAACATGTAATTTGGCCAATCCAAAAGTGAGTTTTTCCCATATTGCAAAATTCGATTCTCTCTAACCATGAGGTTGTTTGATGAGTTCTTGGAAATTTTGGAAAGCTTGGAATGTGTACTACAATCCATCTTTGAAGTGCAAATTGAAATTCCAAGTGGAAGTGTATGAAAAAAGGTCTTGAAGTTAGGTAAAAAACTTGCCTAAAATAGGTCAAATTTCCTCTAAGTTAAGAATGGTTTGGTACCCTTGTTCCAAAAATTGTAACTTGAGATACAAGCCTCTTTTGGGAAAACCTTGTGAATCAAAGTTGTAGATTATGCAATAGGCTACAACTTTCATGTTTTGACTTTTTCTTGGATCCAAATGAATCTTGGTGAGAAAGTGGGACAAAGTTAGGAAAAAATTAGGGTTTTTCATAACTTAGAAAAATTCTAAGTTATGAAAAATCTTCATTTCAAACCCTAATTTGCAATTCTTGATTTCTTGATGAACAAGTTTCATGATTTGGCATGTTTTTGATGAAAAATGAATCTTGACAATTGATTTTGACCAAAAAGTCAAAGTTTGACTTTTCAGTATACAGTCAAAATTGATCAATTGACTGGGAAATTCAACTGTCAATCTTGTGTATTTAGGATCTTTTGAACTCGCTGAGCATGTCAAGACAATTCCATGGGGTCCTTGAGTCCATATGTGAGTTTGGTTTGCCATTGGCTAGGTCAAACAGTCAAACATTGCCTTTGTGCAGTCAAAACCCTAAAAATGACCATTTTGCCCTTTTGGTGATCTGATCAAATTTCTTGTGGAATTGTGATCCAAACTTGATCAAATGGTCCATGTGAGTTCATAATGTTGATGTGGGTCCATTTTCATGAGATTTGACTGTCAATTGGCCACAGTTGACTTTTTCCCCAATACAGCTGATTTCTAGGTCAACTGTCCAATTGACTGGGCAAAATTTGGAATCAAGACTTGAAACTTGGTATGGATAAACTTGGGAGTCCAACATGGAGCATGAAAGTCATCTTAGGCATTTTAGGTCAAAATATCTTTGTGCAAACACAAACCCTAATTTGGGTCAACAGTGCAAGGAGAAGTCTTGAGTAGAGGAAACCCTAACTGGATCTTGAGCTCCAAGGGTTTTGTGATGAGAAAAATGTTGAGGAAATGGGAGGGCAAATTTTGGGGTACAACAGTTGCCCCTGTTCAATCTTCTTGAACCTGAAGAGTTAGATTCGCAAGTTTGCCTTTCGTGACTCGAGGGTAAAAGGAGATTGGACACTAGAGTGCCCAGAAATTTGCACTCGCATGTTGGAGTATCAGCAATGTGATGTCGGGAACGGGCTTATAGATGCCATTTGGAAGTGTTGATCGCCTAAGAGATTCCTTAGCGATAACTTGTGTATTTGATAAAGACAGATGTTTTCCTGGTTTGTTACAGGTGTTTGATCTTCAATCTCTTCATGCAGATGTGCCCTGGCTAGATACAGGTGTTGAATCTACAATCGGTTGCTCACAGATGTGCCCTGGCTGGATACAGGAATCGAATCCGGAAATAGTCGTCAACAGATATGCCCTGGCTGGATACAGGAATCGAATCTTCGAACTCTTCACTCGTGCCCTGGCTAGATACAGGAATCGAGTCTGGAAATGTGGTCAACAGATATGCCCTGGCTGGATACAGGAATCGAATCTGGAATTGTGATCAACAGATATGCCCTGGCTGGATACAGGAATCGAATCTGGAATTGTGATAGTTGCTAGATATGCCCTGGTTGGATACAGGAATCGAATCTTCGAACTCTTCAGACGTGCCCTGGCTAGATACAGGAATCGAGTCTGGAAACTGATCACTCACAGATGTGCCCTGGCTAGATACAGGTATCGAATCTGGAATTGTGATAGTTGAAGGTAGTTATCTTTGGGATTGTCTTTTTCCCTGAAAAGGCAAAAACGTCAGTTGTATGCAATGTCATGATGTATGAAATGCATGATGTCATGATGTTCAACATGAGATAGTGTTGTATGCACTTTATCATGTATGTAAGCAGGATGTACGAAATGTGAAATGTTTATGAATGTATTTTCGTCTAGGAAAATAAATCCTTGACGATCGGCCGGGGAATTAAATCCTGGGCTGACATTGAAGAAGAGCTCTTCGCTTCCGCTGGAGATGATGGTTGCAAGAATACACTGGTAGGAGAAGATGACTCCGTTGGGGAATTGCTCTGTGGAAGAGATACTTTGCTGAAGTTTTGATGAGAGGCCCACTGAGGATTTCAATGATGGACTCCGCTGGGGATAATGATGATAAACTCCGCTGGGGATACCGAAGATAAACTCTGTTGGTGATTGTGTTGATAAGTTATGTTGGGGAACTTTGATGAACTCCGCTGGGGATTGAAGGAACTTTGCCGAGGGCGATCTTCCGTGGCAATCAGCTAAGGATAACCCAGTTATAAGCCCTTGTGAGGAATAACTTTGAATAAAGCTCGGGAGAGACGTCTGTACTCTGCAGGGGATAAGCTTCCAGAATCTACTGGGGATAAGCTTCAAGACCTGCTGGGGATAAGAATTTCCATTTTCATGGGGGAAACCTTCAGACTGTATTGGAAAATTGATATTCCGCCGGGGAACAATCTTAGATCAAGACTGTCGGGGATGCTTGCTAATGAATGCATGTGCTCCGCTGGGGAATGTTGCTATCTTGTCTTACTTCGTGGGGAGTTGAGAGAACTTGACCACATCTTTCAGTTGATCCTACCTTGGTACCTTGGCGGACAAAGCAACCAGACTGCATGGACAACTTTACATTGCCCATGTTTCTGATGTCACCTGTAATTAGTCTTTTGTTTCATATGCCAATATTTATGAATTAACAATTTAATGTCAAATGCATATATCAAAAATGAACATTGGACGTTCTTCGCAAGACAAAACAGAAAAAGGAAAAATAATGGCAATTTGTATGGGAAAATGAATTTGTATTGATTTTGAAATTTGCCTGTGAATAGGCGTTTTTGTACAAGAGGCTGACATCCTAGTAAGAGAATGCCGCCGAATAGCATAGAATTTACAATTTTGAAAAGGAAACAAAACAGCTATGTGAACAATCCCACTGGGTTCCAACTCTGCTATCGCCTTTATGCCTTCAAGCGTCTCATCACTTTTGCTGCCTAGTTGAAGATGAAGCTGATTGGTCGATGCCGAAGTCTGAGCCAAATAGTTGATGACGAATTCTGGATGCAAGGTGATCCAATGAGACATAGTGTTACGCTTTATCCCTAACTTTTGCCTGGACCTCCCTTTCGGGTTTTCAGTCCACCGGGATACCCATTTTTGCCCAAGCCGCCTTTTCAGGTTTTCGACTTGCCGGGTGTACAGATTTTTTTCATTTCATCCCTTATTTTTGCCCGAACCCTTTTGGTTCGCCGGGAGGCCCTTATTTTTGCCTAGGTATGTCAACCTAGCGGGTCTTTTATCATGCGTAGTATCTTTTTACTATGTCTGCATTGGCGGGGTGAGGAAGGTCGTCACCATCCATGGTAGTTAGAATCATGGCTCCTCCTGAGAACACATGTTTAACCACAAATGGCCCTTCGTACGTAGGGGTCCATTTGCCCCGGGGATCACTTTGAGGAAGGATGATGCGCTTGATTACCAGGTCCCCAACTTGATACTCTTGTGGTCTGACTTTCTTGTTAAATGCCCTGATCATCCGTTTTTGGTACGTCTGACCATGACAGATAGCGGTGAGCCTCTTTTCGTCAATCAGGTTTAATTGATCAAGTCGAGTCTGGATCCAGTCATCTTCACTCAAATCTGCATCCTTCATTATCCGGAGAGAGGGTATCTGGACTTCAATTGGCAAGACTGCCTCCATGCCATAGACCAAGGAGAAAGGAGTTGCCCCGGTTGACGTCCTTGCTGAGGTACGGTACCCATGAAGGGCAAACGGTAACATCTCGTGCCAATCTTTATAGGTCACTGTCATCTTCTGCACAATCTTTTTGATATTCTTATTGGCTGCTTCTACAGCCCCATTCATCTTCGGCCGATAAGGAGAAGAGTTATGGTGTTGTATCTTGAATTGCTCGTAGAGCTCAGTGATCATCTTGTTATTGATATTGGTACCATTGTCCGTAATGATTCTTTCCGGGACGCCGTACCGACAGATCAGGTTATGCCGGATGAAACGTGCCACAACGCTCTTGGTTACCGTGGCGTAGGAGGCTGCCTCAACCCACTTCGTGAAGTAATCGATTGCTACCAAGATGAAGCGATGCCCGTTGGATGCCGTCGGTCGGATCTCACCGATCATATCGATGCCCCATATTGCAAAGGGCCAAGGTGCCGTCAGGACGTTTAGAGGAACCGGAGGGATATGCACCTTATCAGCATAGATCTGGCATTTATGACAAGTTCGAGAATGTTGGTAACAGTCGGCTTCCATTGTGGACCAGAAATATCCTGCCCGAAGGATTTTCTTTGCCATGGTATGTCCACTGGAATGTGTTCCGAATGTACCTTCATGCAGTTCTATCATGATCTTCTCTGCTTCAGCCTTATCCACGCAACGCAGTAGAGTTGAATCATGATTCCGTTTGTAAAGAATGCCGTTGCTGAGGAAGAATTTTGCCGCAAACCTTCTCATGAACTTCTTGTCGTTGACAGATGCACCTTCAGGGTATTCCTGAGCTTCCAAGTACCTCTTCACCTCATGATACCAGGGTTTTTCAGTCACTTTTTCGGCCTCAAGATCGCAGCAGTATGCCGGTTCGTCCAATTTCCAGATAATGATCCGGGGAGCCTCATTGTCCCATTTGACTTTGAACATTGAAGACATCGTAGCTAGTGCGTCCGCTAACTGATTCTCCTCTCTTGGGAAGTGTTCAAAAGTTATCTCTTCAAAGTGGGGAAGCAAAGTCAACACATATTCCTTGTAAGGAATAAGATTTGGGTGTTTCGTATCCCACTCGCCTTTGATCTGATTAATCACGAGAGCGGAATCTCCGAAGACACTCAGATACTTGATCCTTAAGTCGATTGCGGCTTGAAGACCCATGATACATGCCTCATATTCTGCCATGTTGTTGGTGCAGTTGAAACATAATCGGGCGGTGAGTGGAGTATGAGTTCCTTTGGGAGATATGATCACAGCGCCGATGCCATTACCCAAAGCGTTGGAGGCTCTGTCAAAATGCATAGACCATCGGGATCCTTCCTCGGGTCCTTCATCTGGTCCAGGTACTTCACAGTCAGTTACCACCAGGATATCTTCGTCCGGAAATTCAAAGTTCAATGATTGGTAATCGTCCACAGGTTGGTGTGCCAAATGATCTGCCAGTACACTTCCCTTGATTGCTTTCTGAGTCGTGTATTGGATATCATATTCTGTCAAGATCATTTGCCATCTCGCTATTCTTCCAGACAGAGCAGGCTTTTCGAATATGTACTTGATGGGATCCATCTTTGAAATTAACAAAGTGGTGTGAGTCAGCATATACTGTCTCAGCCGGCGAGCAGCCCATACCAGAGCGCAGCAAGTTTTCTCGAGCAGTGAGTAACGAGACTCACAGTCGGTAAACTTTTTGCTCAGGTAATAAATAGTGTGCTCTTTTCGGCCAGACTCGTCATGCTGCCCCAGCATACACCCCATTGAATTGTCCAGCACAGTCAAGTATAGTATTAGAGGTCTCCCTTCCACTGGTGGCATGAGAATGGGTGGCTCTTGGAGGTACTCCTTTATCTTTTCAAAAGCAGCCTGACATTCATCGTTCCAACGTACTACTTGATCTTTCTTCAGTAATTTGAAGATTGGCTCACAAGTAGCAGTTAGGTGTGAGATGAATCGAGCAATGTAATTCAGTCGTCCCAGAAAGCCTCTGACTTCTTTCTCTGTCTTTGGAGTTGGCATCTCTTGTATGGCTTTTACCTTGGCAGGGTCCACCTGAATACCTTTATCGCTTACAATGAAACCTAGCAATTTTCCGGACCTCACCCCAAAGGTGCATTTGTTAGGATTCAACCTCAGCTTGTATAACTTCAATCGGTCAAACAGCTTCCGCAGATGGTCAAGGTGTTCCTCCTCAGTCTGAGACCTTGCAATCATGTCATCGACATATACCTCAATCTCATGATGGATCATATCATGAAATAAAGCAACCATGGCACGTTGGTAGGTTGCCCCAGCATTTTTCAACCCGAACGGCATGACCTTGTAGTAGAAGGTGCCCCACTGAGTCACAAAGGTAGTCTTTTCCATATCTTCCGGAGCCATCTTGATCTGATTATACCCTGAAAAACCATCCATGAAGGAGAACACCTTGTGTTGAGCAGTATTGTCAACAAGAACGTCGATGTGAGGCAGAGGGAAATCATCCTTGGGGCTTGCCCTGTTTAGATCCCTGTAGTCAACACACATTCTGACCTTACTGTCCTTCTTCGGCACTGGCACCACATTAGCAACCCACTGAGGGTAAGAAGTTACTGCTAGAAACCCGGCATCGAATTGCTTCATAACCTCAGCTTTGATCTTTTCGGACATCTCTGGGCGCATACGGCGGACCTTTTGCTTTACCGGAGGGCAGTCTTCCTTGGTTGGCAGGTGATGAACTACAATGTCGGCATCCAAACCAGGCATGTCTTCGTAGGACCAAGCAAAGATTTCCACGTAGTCATGTAGCATTTGGATCAATCGTTGCTTCACGCTGAGCTCTAGATTGGCACCAATCTTGACCTCTTTCCTATCTGTCTCAGTAACCAGGTTCACTGTTTCCACTGGCTTCTCATGCGGCTGAATGGCCCTCTCTTCCTGGAGTAGCAGTCTTGCGAGTTCACCAGGCACTTCGCAATCATCTTCACCTTCGTCCTCGGCCAAGTTGATCGGATTCTCGAAGTCATAACTGGTAGTAGCAGAGCTGTTACCAGTGAGATCCAGAGTGGATTGAAACCTGTATAAGTGAGTGTGTGTAAATATAGCTGTTTTGCAATATATAACACAGAAAGAAAAAGAGCGCAAGATTTGAAATGCAACAAACGTCCAATGTTTTGATTAATGATATATGGAAATGTCATACAAAAAACCCTCACAAATGGAGCTACGATGCCCCGGGTAGGACACCGAGCCGATAGAAGTTTCAACATATTGTTTGTTACAAATTGAAAATCAAAAGAGTTAATTACTGCGTGACAAATGTAATAGGTGTAAAATCCTTTGCCGTCCAGTTGCTTGGTCCGTTGTTGGTGGTCGGATAGATCCAACTGTCAAACTCTGCTTCCTCTATGTCCTCCTCGATAGCATTCACCCTTGGGTTGGAGATAAACACCGGAGCCTTTCTGATCTTTTCCTTGCGCACAGCCCTCTGAGCCTCTGCAGTAAAGCCCAGCCCAAACTTGTCGTTCTTTTGAGTGAAGTCAGGAAGCTGACCCCAATTTGCACAATTGCCTTTCTCGATTACAGCCCGGGCGTCCTTCAAGGACGCCATCTTCAACGGAAAGTCTTCTTCAACCACTATTTCAGCTGATGCCAAAGTTGGAGGAACCTCCTCAAAATGCTGAAAGGTGGTTTCAATAAACTCCCCGTCCATCTCGATATACCGGAATGAATTCAAGTGACTAACCATGTATTCCTCCTCACCCTGCACAGTAACAATTTTCCCTTTGACAGGGTACTTGAGCTTTTGGTGTAGAGTGGATGTTACTGGCCCAGCCTTGTGAATCCAGGGTCGGCCCAACAAGCAGGAATAAGATGGACGAATATCCATTACATAGAACGTTGAGTCGAAGACTTGGGAACCCACACGAATAGGAATGTCTACTTCACCGTGCACCATCCTCTTAGAACCGTCGAAGGCTCTAACAATGATGTTACTAGGTTTCAATTCCAGGCCCTCACAATTCAAGCGATCCAATGCCTTCTTGGGCAAAACATTCAGGGAAGAACCGGTATCCACCAACACGTGTGTGAGAGTAGTGCCCCTGCATTCTATGGAAACATGCAGGGCATCATTGTGGTTTTTTCCTTTGGCGGTGAGGTCAGCATCCGAGAACCCCAAACCATTGTCAGCTGTCAAATTAGCCACACAGTCAGTGAATTGATCTGCAGAGGTCTCTTGCGGCACATGGGCCATTTTCAGAAATGAAATCAGGGCTTTTGCATGGGCCTCTGAACATAACAGCAATGATAGCATAGAGATTTTGGAGGGGGTATGCCCCAGCTGTTCAACAACATTGAAGTCACTCTTTTTTATGATTTTAAGGATTTCCTCCATCTCTTGTTGGGATGCTTCAACAACAGTCTTTTTTGGTGCCTCCGTCCGGGCAGGCAAGTCGGTAGCAACTTCTTTGCCCCGAGCATCAGAGGACTCGGCGGCAGTAGTAGACACAGGAACTTGAATTGGAACATGCACACTTGCGGGTGTGATGATTAGAGGTTTTCGGATAACTGGCGGTGCAATGTCAGGCGAGAAGAGTCTGCCACTGCGAGTAATCTTGGCGGGACCAGTGATGTTACTGATACTGGTACCGGTGTTGAACTCCTGCTTCACTCCAAGCACATATACGTCGGCCCCATAATGCCATGGGACAGCTTTATCAGACTCATAGGGGAGAGGCCCCGGAACAGTAATAGTAATGGGTGCAACAGACATAATTTGGACTGGCTTCCTCGGGGGAGCTTTGGTAGGATTGAAAATTGTGACGATAGATACTTCTTCAGTGGGAACAAACGGAACTACAGTTTTCATGAACAGAATTTCTTTGCTATCCATCAGGCTTTGGATTCCTGATTTCAGCAGTGGACAACCGGTAGGGATAACAGCACACAGGAGGCAACCCTTGCTACAACCCGGAAATAAACCGGCTAGTAGTAAGTTCCTCTTAACAGTCAAAAGAGGGGTAGCAACATCATTCACCGAAACAGCATACAAATCTTCCTCGATGGCATTTACTCTATGCTGGGGCATAGGAGCAGTTACAACATTTGGCCTCTCAGGCGCCTCAAACTGAATTTCCTTCGCATCGATAAGGTCTTGCACCTTATTTCTCAGGGCCCAGCAATCATCAGTAGTATGCCCGGGGCTATCGGAATGATAAGCACAACGGGCATTTGGGTTATACTTAGGAGATGCGGTATTCACGACCTTCGGCGCTTCTTTGATGGTTACCAAGTTGGTTGATAACAGTTGCGGTAAGATTTGTGACAAGGTCATACTCAGCCTAGTATACTGCCTCTTGGGCCTTTCACCTCTTTGTTGATTGTACTGCTGAGGAGCAGCAACAGGTTTTGAAATGACCAATGCATTGACAGCTTGGCGACTTTCTGGCTTGACTTGTCTTCTAGGACCATAGACTGCACTTGCCTCCTTCTTGAAAGGCCTCTTCTCAGTACTTGCGGAGGCAGCTTTTTGTATCTTTCCTGACCTGATGCCAGCTTCAATTCTTTCTCCTGTCAGAATCAAATCCGTAAACCCAGCGGAGGAATTACCAACCAAATGATTGAAGAATGGACCAGACAAGGTCCCTAGAAACATATCAACCAGCTCACGATCAGTTAATGGAGGCTGCACCCTGCCAGCCAAATCTCTCCATTTTTTTGCATATTCTTTGAACCCTTCGCCCGTTCCTAGAGACATACCCTGAAGTTGGGTACGCGTAGGAGCGAGATCAGAATTGTATTGATATTGTCTATAAAATGCGTTTGCCAAATCTTCCCAGTGTCGGATAGTAGTTCCATCTAGTTGGTAGAACCACTCAAGCTGTGACCCCGAAAGGCTATCTTGGAAGAAGTGAATCCAAAGGTTCTTATCTGTCGTGTAAGGTTGGATCTTCCTTACGTACGACCTTAGATGCAGCTTTGGACAGGAGGCCCCGTCATATTTGGCAAAGGCAGGCGCCTTAAACTTGTGTGGGATTACTACCCCAGAGGATAACCCAAAATCTCCGAAATCTAGCCCCGGTACATTCTGAATCTCCATGGCGCTCAAGCGGTCCTCTAATTGCTTGTATCGGTCAGCAGCAGGTGGGTATTGTTCGTCATTATAGTCCGTCTCGTTGTCAGAGACTGCAGGACTAGGAGCTCCTCCCCCTTTGGGACTATCTTTTTCTGCAGAGGAAGTAGTAGGATCAGCCTCGTTATGGAGTGTGTTCCCGAACCTGCGTCCGGTGTTGAATAACGCAGTCCTCTTTTTCTTCTTCTTCTTCAGGAGCAGAGTATTCAATTCTTGCTGACCTTGGGCCAGGCTCAGGACCATTTCTTGAAACTGGGCACTTTGGGCCTGAAGGGCCTTGATTGCTTGCTCACTGGATGAGTCTGGATTCATGATGACTGTTCAGATAAACAGCAAAGAAGATTAAGCAACATGTAAAAAAGGGTACCTGCTATGCATATGGTGCAATGAGATGCGTATGTTTTATGTTTTCAAAGACAAACAAGATTCAACTTTGTAGACAAAATGGAAACACACTTCATTAGATTCAAATTTTAGATTGTTCAACAACTTGCCCTTAGGCATTACAGGAATGAAAAATACTGAAAAGGAAATAAAAGCTGTAAAAGGAAAAATCCAAAGCCCAGCAGTGCTCCCATGGCCTCCTCTTCTCAGTCTGGATATAGTCATTCAGGACCCGCTCCTCCTCCAATTGCTTAGTCAGCCTCTGGTTCTTCCGTTCCTGTTCGTTGAACTTTTCCCGATAAAAATCCCGTTCTTCCTTTAGCTGCGTCCAAGATCTCTTCAGTGTGTCAAAATCAGTGGGCATTTGAGGAGGGAGGACAGTTGGAGGAACCCCATCCTCATCAGGAGATTCGAGAATGATAGGTCTGACAGCTTCGTACGGAATTCGTAACTTCTGAGCTTGGATGCGGAGCCATCTGCAATAGGGTTCCAATGGTAGAGAAGTTTTTGGTCCCAATTCATGCGGGTTAGCTTTGTGGATTCTGTCCCAAGCCTTAATGAATCCATGGTGTAGTTTGTCACTTTCTACCTGAAATTCAAAATGGGAGTGAGGAACCAACATCTCATGAGGCCCCACTCTTCTGGCTCTTCCAAACTGGCGGAGAGCTAAACATGGATTATAAGAGATTCCTCCTTGGATGTCGATCAATGGAACATTAGGGTATTCTCCGCAACGATCAATAACAGCTACCTCATCCAAACCTCTGAGAGTCCAAGTGATGTCATTATCAGTGAGAGACATTAACCTATGAGCCCAACCCTTTCCTTCTTCATTCTTCAGCACGAACTTTGGAAGGTGCGAAATAAACCATCTCACTAGCAAAGGAGCACAACACCACGGAGTTCCCCATTTTCGAGCAGTACGAGCATAGATTTGTTGCAGGATATCACCCAAAAGAGTGGGTAAAGGATTCCGAGACATGAAGATCCTTATGGCATAGATACTGATAAAGGTGTCAGGATTGGGAAACAGTACCAGACCATAGATTAAAAGAGCCAGAATGTCTTCGTACGCCTTGAAGTCCAAGTCATTCCAGAAATCATTAGCTTTTCCAACCAGAAATTTGACCAAAAAGCCCTTAACTCCACTTCTAGTTTCCCAGTTAGCCAATACCTCTTCTTTGGTCAAGGGGAGAACTGCAGCAACCTCTTCAGGCCTAGGAGTCTTTTCCCAACCAGTGAAAGGAGTTTGCTCCAAAACATGGATCCCAAGCAAATAAGAGAATTCTTCCAGGGTAGGGACCAGCTGGAAGTCTTGAAAGGTAAAGAAATGATACAGGGGGTCATAAAACTGGGTCAGGACACTTATCAGTTGTTGGTCCCACTTTGTAGTGATCAAGCCAAGGAGAGAACCATGCCTGTTGATGAAGGAAGTAGTGTTTGGAATCCTAGCAACCAAATCCTTGAGCAAAATTGGTGGTTGAACAAAGTTGAGCCGGATAGTATTCCTACGCACGGGCATCATGATGTCCTACAAAACAGAGCAAAGATGAAACTTTTTTGTCTTTGAAACGGGTTAGTCCTTATACAGGATGCATGAAATGGTATGATGGCATGATTCTATGATGAAGCACACCACAAATATGATAAGGCACACAAGTCACACAAGATGACCCTTAGTTTTCAGGCCAGCATGAAGTTTAGGTATTACCCTCTTTTAGTTTCGTTGGTTAAAACCTGTCCTATCACAAAGTAACCGGGTTCTAGAGGATCTCAAATCATTGACTACCCTCAATCGGTCATAACTCCAGCATCGCAATCTTTTCTTGCGGCCAGAACCATCGCGAGAGTTTAGCCTCAATGAGTGTAGCATATTGCTACTGTTCTATGGCCAAGTTTGGTCAATTTAGGGTTCTAAGGTCGGTTGGTGTTTAATGACTCCTTAGAAGACCCATATTCTCCTCGTTGCAACACAAGGGATATAGGTACAGACCAAGGTGCCACACCAACGTAGCCACTGCTTCACCCATGTCGGTCTACGCCGGACAGGTCCCTCACAGATTATGCTACCTAAAAGGGTATCTCCCAGATCCGGGTTAGGATCTATAAAACTCCGATGCAAAGCCCACAAATATAAAAGCAAACAAAGCAAACAATTGAAAACAAAGGTGATCTAAGCCCTAAGGTTACTCCACTTTTAAAAATTATCCCCA
Source organism: Vicia faba (assembly GCA_948472305.1). Classification (NCBI taxonomy): domain Eukaryota; kingdom Viridiplantae; phylum Streptophyta; class Magnoliopsida; order Fabales; family Fabaceae; genus Vicia; species Vicia faba. The sequence goes on from OX451739.1 coordinate 1,487,544,217, forward strand.
GCAGAGTCGTCAGTTCTGTGATACGGTGGGAGAACTGACTATGGTTTTGCGTTTGTTTTTGCAAATGTTTCGGTTGAGCAAGAGTCGCCACCGACTTTTTATTTATCCTAAGGAAAGGTTAAAAAAGCACAGCAAAAACCTTTGAGATGTTTTCTTGGGTTCGGGGAGTAGATTATAGAAAGGGAAGGTATTAGCACCCTTTCTATCCATGGTTATCCATGGGCTCTTAGTTACTTGCTTAGATCAGCTTGCCTTAATTTTCAATTGTTTGAAATGGTGCTCTTGTGTGTGTGTGTGGGTTTGAAAATGTTTTGAAAAGAAGCCAATGTGGTGGCAACCTTTGTAATGATCCATGTTGGGATGTATACAAAGGTGTGTTTCTTTTGAAAAGGTTTTCATTTGTTTTTGAAAGTTGTTTTGAAAGTGTTGTGAGGTGTGGTTTTAGAAATAGGCAAGTGTTTTATTTTTGCAAGTTTGATTCAAGTAACTAAGAGATTGTCTACTCCTAAATTTCTCAAAGATTATTGTCATGTTTTAACCCTTTTAACAAGTTTGTTCCACCATTGTATTTGGTGGACAATCTTGTGTTAGGATGTGAAAGGGACGGGCGCGGGTCATCGTTTAGACCATAATTGCAATGGTGCCAAGTATCTTTGGGCAATTTTCTTTAAGGGACTTGATCATTTTTAGGCAACTTTCGAAAGCGTCATCGGGGGACTATGATCATTGGATTTGTGTTTGTTTTGCCCAAAGAGACCTAACATGCAATATGGCCCATTTATTGAAGGCAACAAGTGGAATACCCTAGGGGTGCAAGTGTGATAAGTGTTGTCCATTTTCATGCTTGTTTATCTTGAAATTAGGTCAAACTACTTTTGTCATTTTCGCATACAAACCCTAATTCTAACATGGTATAATTAGAAAGCAATAAAGTGCGAGAAATAAATTTACTAAGCTATTACAACACAATATATGGGAAGGGGGGTACAAATGTTCAAATGGGGATTTTTGACAAGGAATTTAAACCTAAACTATTACATCAATATTGAATTATTTACAAAATATTTAATTGCACAAATTAAATAAAATAAGAATAAATATGCAAGATGCAAAAATGGTTTTTGTATGTATGGAAAAAAGTATTTTTGTATGTCAAATAAACAAAATAAAAAAAGATTTTTTTTTGGAGTTTTTATGTTTAGGGCAAAACCCTAATTTTATTAAATAAAATGTATTATTTATTTATTTATGTACAACATTTATTTATTATATACAAAAATAAAATAAAATGAAGTATATTTGTCAAAAAGGTATTTTTTATATTAAATATTAATAAAAAAATAAAAATGTGTATATTTTGTATCTTAACCTAAATATTCTAATAAATATATATATATATATATATATATATATATATATATATATATATATATATATATATATATATATATATATATATATATATATATATATATATATATATATATATATATATATATATATATATATATATATATATATATATATATATATATATATATATATATATATATATATATATATATATATATATATATATATATATGTATTATTTTCTAAATATGTATTATATATACAAAAAATAATAATATTTAATATTTATGAAAAAATATATTTTATACAAAATATTTTCAGAAGATAAAAGAAAATAAAAAAATGGAAAATAAAATGGGTTTGCATTATTTTTAGTATTTTAAGTAAAAGTATATATTTATTTATTTATGTACAAACTAAAAGAAACCAAATAAATGCCTAATAAATTCAAAAATGATGAGAAAAATATTTTTTATATTTTTAATATTATAAGAAAAAATAAATAAGACAAAGAAAAAAAGAAAAAGTCAAAAATTCATAAAAATAAGCCAAATGGGCCTAGGGGGTGTAAAAGTAAAAAAGGGGTGCAGAAAGAAATAACATTCCAGGCCCAGCCCAGAACCTGTCTTCTTCAACCTCTGAACCTGTATGAACACTCAAACACGCGTTTTCTATCTCCCAATTCCTGGACTTTCAAGCAAAACTTACAACATGAAAAATGTAGAGCATGAGAAGACGAATCCAGGGATATAAAGAACTTGACTTAACTCTCTAAGATGAGGGAGAATTTCCTCTCCCCCAATTCCTGACCTAGTTTTTCATCAATGTTCAGACTCAAAATTCTCTGAGCATACATAATATAAATGAAATCTAATCATATGGGCATGTTCAGGGCTATGATTGTGACATGTTTCCTTCATAAACCTAAAGCTAACAATGCCTATATTGAGAGATATAACTTCATGAATATACCTGTTCAGTTGAAATCGTGCCTTGCAGTGGAGGAGCTTTTAGGGCAAGATGATGATTTGTACAGCTTCTTTGAAGTGTGAGGATGTTATTCCAAGTTTTACTTTGTCTTGAAACCTCTTGAATCGTGCTATAGAACTTCAACTGCAAAACAAGAAAATGAAAATGGTGATGATGCCTGGGAGTGTTACAGGTCGTGTCTTAGGTTTTGATTAGCTTCAAGGGATGTTAGGGAATGTGTTTGACAAGTTTTTAGTGAGAAAGCATGGAAGGTTTGAGCTATGGAACTCAAACTGCAGGGATGCCCTGTTTTGAGCAGTTTGAAGGTGATTATGAGAATGGGGAGGTATTGAGGATCTTAGGGTCGTGTTTCAGCTTAGGATGAATGTTTAGAATGTGTTTGATAACTTTCTCTAAGCCCTGGTTAACTGATATGAGAGTTGGTATGTCATATGCAATGTTTCTTACACTTTAAGCAAGCAATGGCCACTTGATGATTCTAGCCTGTACAGGCCCCCATACTATGCTGCTAAACTTCCCCTTGATCAGTGTGATTAACCCCTAAACTTGTGCCAAAGAGATTTCCTTTGTACCTTCTTGATTTGCTTTAGACATAAAGTGTAACTTTTGCAAAAATGGATATAATGCTTTTTCCAATTTGGGATTAAACCTCTAGGCAATGCTTGAACACATAGAACATGGTCTTGGCACAAAGGATTGGCATTAAATTTATGAGTGTAATTGAGATAAAAGACCTGTAATCAAGTTGTGCAAGCTGAGATTGAAAATGCATAGTGTTATGAACATGTAATTTGGCCAATCCAAAAGTGAGTTTTTCCTATATTGCAAAATTCGATTCTCTCTAACCATGAGGTTGTTTGATGAGTTCTTGGACATTTTGGAAAGCTTGGAATGTGTACTACAATCCATATTTGAAGTGCAAATTGAAATTCCAAGTGGAAGTGTATGAAAAAAGGTCTTGAAGTTAGGTAAAAAACTTGCCTAAAATAGGTCAAATTTCCTCTAAGTTAAGAATGGTTTGGTACCCTTGTTCCAAAAATTGTAACTTGAGATACAAGCCTCTTTTGGGAAAACCTTGTGAATCAAAGTTGTAGATTATGCAATAGGCTAAAACCTTCATGTTTTGACTTTTGCTTGGATCCAAATGAATCTTGGTGAGAAAGTGGGACAAAGTTAGGAAACAATTAGGGTTTTTTCATAACTTAGAAAAATTCTAAGTTATGAAAAATCTTCATTTCAAACCCTAATTTTCAATTCTTGATTTCTTGATGAACAAGTTTCATGATTTGGCATGTTTTTGATGAAAAATGAATCTTGACACTTGATTTTGACCAAAAATTCAAAGTTTGACTTTTCAGTATACAGTCAAAATTGATCAATTGACTAGGAAATTCAACTGTCAATCTTGTGTATTTGGGATCTTTTGAACTTGCTGAGCATGTCAAGACAATTCCATGGGGTCCTTGAGTCCATATGTGAGTTTGGTTTGCCATTGGCTAGGTCAAACAGTCAAAAATTGCCTTTGTGCAGTCAAAACCCTAAAAATGATCATTTTGCCCTTTTGGTGATCTGATCAAATTTCTTGTGGATTTGTGATCCAAACTTGATCAAATGGTCCATGTGAGTTCATAATGTTGATGTGGGTCAATTTTCATGAGATTTGACTGTCAATTGGCCACAGTTGACTTTTTCCCCAATACAGCTGATTTCTAGGTCAACTGTCCAATTGACTGGGCAAAATTTGGAATCAAGACTTGAAACTTGGTATGGATAAACTTGGGAGTCCAACATGGAGCATGAAAGTCATCTTAGGCATTTTAGGTCAAAATATCTTTTTGCAAACACAAACCCTAATTTGGGTCAACAGTGCAAGGAGAAGTCCTGAGCAGAGGAAACCCTAACTGGATCTTGAGCTCCAAGGGTTTTATGATGAGAAAAATGTTGAGGAAATGGGAGGGCAAATTTTGGGGTACAACAGTTGGCATACATGGATATAAGCCTAGGGTCTATTCAATTCACACTTGTAGTAGGGTGAATTAAAAACTTAAGGGGATCATACAATAAGTGAGTCTACTTAGAGAAGAAGAAAGAGATAGCTAAGCATCAAGATTAGTCAACACTATCAAACAATACAAGGGATGAAAATCTTAAGCACACCAAGAGAGGTGGATAAGAAGTAACCATGCTTGGTTAGGACCAAAGGGTGCTTGAGGTATGATAGAATGGGGAAGGATAGGATCAAACACTAAATTTATAAACTCAAGAAAGGTCAAGATGAAACCCTAATTTGCTCCCTAGTCAAAATTAATTTGGGAAATTTTTTTGTAAAAATGAGCCAATTAAAACCTAACTTTCTAAAAGCTTGGAAAAATTAGAAATATGATTAATACTCCTTGGATTTAATTGAGGAATTAGAAATGATTAGGAATTATTAAGACTAATTAATAAATTGGTCAAGCTAGAGAGTTTTAGCATAACATTCGTGGAAAATGCAAAATTAAGAGTTAAAAATTAACAAAAATTAATTTTATGGTTTTAAGGCATCCAAGTAAATTAAACATATTTTCTATGATTTTTTCAAGTATAGGAAATTAGGGCTTTCAAAAGCTTCTTCTAGCCTAAGCAAAAGAAAAGTCCAAAACTATTGTTAATTTCTAAAATTTGGAAAAATAGGAAAATTAAGATATAAATTCAATTAAAAAATATTAAATTGGTTTAATATCTAAGGGTTAGTAAAATTATTTTTATGGAATTTTTTTGCAAGAGGAAGATACCAAAAGAAAATTATTTTAACACAATACCAAAGAAAAGTAAAGAAAACAAGATATTACCAAAGATTGTTTTTATTTACTTATCACAAATTTTATAAAATCAAACAAAAATTATTTCCATGAAGTATGTTAAAAATGGAACCTAACATATTTTTTTGGGATTTTTATGTTAGTAAAAATTAGAAAATAAAATTTTAAAACCTAAAAATGATTAAAATCCAAATTAAACTAATTGACTTATTTAATCATGCAAAAATGATGAAAATATGAAATAAAAATTCATAATGTGAGAATATAATAAAAAAAGTTTAGAATATTTTTGTGATGATTTTTGAATCAATAAAAACATTAAAAACAAATTAAAGAAAACAAATAAAATTGAATAAAAATTCAAATAAGATGAGATCTATTACACCTGCTCCAAACAGAAAGCGCTAAAAAAGAAAATTAAACCATATTCAATTGAGTAATGCCACGTAATCATCCATGTAACTAATCCATGCCCTAAGCGTGTTTACTCAATTTTTGCATTGATTTCAGATCTTAATATCTCCTTCGATTCTTGATGAAAACACACGAATTTGCAACCAAATTAAAGACATCATGAAGTAGATCATCACAGGATTAAGAATTTTAAAAAATTATTCATCAAGCATGGAGAAAATCGTGCGGGAAAATCACTGAAATCAACATATTCTTTAACTTGCAAAAACATAATTCAACCATGCTACTTCAGTTCCATTGATCTCTCTCATTTCTGAGCCAAATAAATTGATTCAAACATCAAAATTTATTATGAAAATGCACAGAACAACAAGATGAACATAAATTTCACAACTAATGCAAGATTAAGCAGAAATCTGAGCATGAAAGCATTGTTCCAATCAAAGTTCAATCAACTTGCAGAGCACAAATTCATCATCAAATATCTCATGTTCATACTTCAGATCTAAGATCCAGCCAGTTAGCATGAATAAAAACAAGATTTACATTGCAGATTCACGATGAAATTATTGTTGTGAAGTTCATGAAATCTTACCTCAAGTAGTGAAAAGTAAATTCACTAGGTGCCTCTGATCTTAATAAGAAAACCAGTGAATCTTCTCTTTCCAGCTTCAATAATGATGAATTAATGAAGAATTTGTAGCTTGATGCAAGAGAAATAGAGAGAGCTTGAAAAAAAGAAGAGAGAATTTGAAGCTTGCGAGAGAGAGTGAGGGAGCGTGTATGTCGGGCCTTCTCCTCTGTAATGAGGGTGAAGGAGAGTTTATATAGAGTGAGGAAGACTATTGGGGAATTTTTTTCTAGGGGTAGAAAATTCTTTGGAGGTTTGTAGCCGTTAGAGGGCAATGTTGGAAATTTGCAGCAAGTTTGAGTGAAGCCAAGCAGCCTGCGCTTCATGCCTTATTGTTGACCATATGTGTGTGTTTTATGAGTGAAAATGGAGTGGAAAATAAGTATCATGTGTATGAAAAACCAGGCTTGTTTCAAAAGTGTAAATGTTGTGCTGAAGCTTATGACAAAACATAATATGAAGCTTCCTTCCGTTAAACATAACTCTAAGAGTTCTTGATTAATTAACTCAAGCTTGTGCTTAATGGAAAGAAAAAATTAAGGGGAATAACTTTCATGTTGAAAGAAAATTGAATTGAAGTTTGGAGATGCCTTATATATGAGTATGAAAGCATGATGGTGATGACTGATCAATCTTGACTTGGTCGGCCGTGCGCGTGCGTGCATGGTCTTGCATGCTGGCAAATTTGTCAACTTTAAGAGTTCAAATTCCAATGGTAATATCTTATTCATTCTTGAGCCAAATGGCATGATTCAAATTAAAATTAAAACTTTTGACCACTACAAGTCCCTTTTGACCAATTTTAAAATTAAAACTTGAATCAAAAGATGAATTACCATGAACCTGGGCATGCCAAGTGTTTGATGTAACGACTGCAATAACGCATACACGAATAAAATATTCTGGTGAGAAAGATAGCATCTCATGCCCTTATTTTCATTTCATTGTAACTCTCACCATAATTCTCAAAATGAAATGATCTTTAAATCAAAATTGAAGAGAACACAAATATCTTCAACTTTCATGTTCAAACATTTTTTAAATTATGATCCATTCTTTAAGAAAAATGATGGCGAAGGTGTGTGTAGCGGTAGAAATATTGAGACTAAGCCATTGTATTAACTTGACTCACACAGATCAAATAACAAATCGCCACCATGCTTTATTGTTTCCAAAGGAATGGGAAAAGAGCTAATAACCCAAAAAGAGGGGGAGAGAATCTAAGTTCAGGGGTTGGTTATGCAAAGGGGAGGTGTGATAGGGTGGCCAGAACCGGGCTGTTTTCTTTATAAGAATTATTGGTTTGCGTTTTACGTTTGTGTTCGCAAAATGTCGCGGTAAGCAAGAGTCGCCACCGACTTTTATTTTATCCAACAAGGAAAGGAAAAAAGCACAGAAAAATTCCTTTTTCGAGATATTTCTGAGTACGGGGGGTAGATTATAGAAAGGGAAGGTATTAGCACCCTTTCTAACCGTAGTTATCTACGGGCTCTTAGGTACTTGCTCATCATTTAAAAATTTCTTCTTTGTGTGTTTGTGTGATTTGAAAAGTTTTTGTTTTGAATTCGATTTAACCCTTGATTCTGTCTTCAAGAGTGTTACGAAGTGTTTTTGAAAGCTTTGTTTAAAAGAGTGTAAGTGTGAAAAAATTTGTTTGGATTGAGCAAGTACTTAAGAATTAATCTTCCTACTTGAAAAAAGAATCGTTCTATGTTCGTTTCCTTTAGACAATGTTATCCCACTATTAGTGAGTAGGTAGCATCGTCGTTGGAGTTTTGAGGGTCAATTCGAAAGGGACGTACGGTCACTAAAGCAGTGTTAGGACGTCTTAGGAGTAATCCTAATGTCTTAGATCAATTACTCGAGGAAACAATGCTGAGGTAACCATTCCAAGGCAACTTTTCCGAATCGGGACTTTGATCTCTGTTTAGACAAAAGGACGACCACTAAAGCATCCTATACTCAATGACCGTTTACCGAAGGCAACCAAGTGGGAGTGTACCCTAGGAGTGCGCATGTGCGAGTGATTCAATTTCAGATTTATTTATCTTTGCACATTTTAGGGTTATCTAACTGTTTTAAAGTTTACATACATTCTTGTCATGCAAACCCTAATTATTCATACATCTAACAATTCAATATTTTGCGGAATTTAAAGTGCGGAATTTAAACTACGCTATTACAAGGCTTCGGGTATTTACATAGCCAAAAACAAACCCTTATGAAATAAAGCGATAAATGAAAATAAAAAGTCCTAATTTAAACTATTACAACTTGTAGGCAGTTATATCATTACGGTAAAAATAATAAAACAATAAGGCGCGCGCGATGAAATTAGAACGATAAGAAAAATTAGGGTTTTGACCCTTTTTGACCTAATTAAAGGAAAAATGTTTTTGTTGTTTTTAATATTTTTTAAAGAAAAGAATTAAGTTTTTTAAATTAAATACAAAATAATTAGTGGTCAAATTAATTAATGAAAATAATTACATGGCCTATTTTTTGTGTTTTTGGTTATTTTAAGATAAACAAAATATAATTAAGTTTAGACAAAACCCTAATTTTCTAATTATTTTTTTAAGTTATTTACAAAATAATTATAATTACCTAAAATTGACAACCTAATTAAATTAATTAAATTAATTAATTTTTTGTATAAAAAATGAATGTCCTAAATTTAATTGGATGAAAAAATATTTTTGTGATTTTTTTGATAAAAAGAAAATAATTAATTGGTTAGTAAATAAAATAAATAAATTAAATGAAATAAAATATAAAATAAAAAAGGAAAGAATTATTGGGCCTGAAAGTAAATTGGAGGGGGTGTAGATAGCAAGCTTGGGCCTAACATTCTGAAGTCCATGTTGACTTCCTGAATTCAGTGTGTTGCGTTGACTAGGCCTCATGATGGTCTCTCATATGCTAGCCTTCAGATCTAGCTTCCAGGAGGTCCAATGGCTGGATGATGAGGATGTATGGTGGTCCCTAGTATTGTGTACGCATGAGATTTCCTGAAAGAAAATAATATGAGAAAAGTGGGGGACCTGGGATTCAAACCCAGGCCCCATGGGACTTTCCAACGCTTGGCAACCAGCTGAGCTACGCTTCTGATTTGTACATAAGATAAACAATAATAATAATATGCAAAAATAAGAATTAGTGGAGCATAATAAAAAAACGTGCGCCAAAAGTTTGAATGGACAAATGGAAAGATGCCACGCAGGTTATCCCTATCCTTGCTCCGTTGGTAAAAGTGGAAAACTTTTACCTACGGACATATGTCCGTCGCTATATCCCTGCAATTTCTCAAAATCAAGCATGAGTAAGATAAATCAAAACTAAATCCATGGATAGCTTCATCTGGACCTGCTGAGTTCAATGGTGGCCCTTTCATGGCCCAATTTTTCCTATACACGAAGATCCCAAATCTAAGCAAGAAACCCTAGTAATGGTGAAATCTAATATAGGCCATGAAAACACAATTGAATATTACAGGAAGCTTGCAAATATGATGGTGAACAATAATATACAATTATTTTATGCTAGGGATGCCAAGATTTTGAAATTCAAATTCAAGAAAGAAGTCATGTCGTGACTGACTTACAGCGAGATATAGGGCTTGGGAACGCTTGTTCTTGATTGCTTTCACTTGCCTACACTCCCAGGAATAGATTGGGATAGCTAGAAGACCTTGAGGATGGTTGGAAGTATCAATTCGTGTTTGCACTTTTTTGGTGATTTTTCAAGTTTTGTTCTTGTTGATACGCCTCTCTCTCTAGCCTCTTTTGGTCTGCACATCATCCTTATGTATTGAGGAATGAATTAGGGTTGAAAGAATGATCACAATCTTCTTCCATCAATGCATTTGATTTTGATTTGATTCCATTGAAAACCATTCCAAAAATAGTCCAAATCCAATCTTTTTGTGCACCTCATGCCTTTACACGAATTTGATCTGATGCTAGCTGGACATTAAGACCTAAAACATGTAAAAAATCTTGAGTTTTCAATATTTTGGATTTTCTATGATTTGTTTTGATTTAAATTGGTTTAATTAAAATAAAAATCAAAATAAATAATAAAAACAAGATAATGACAAGTGGAAAAGGCTAGGGCTCGTGGACCATGTTGCCAACTCAAAACAAGTGAAAAAGATTGGGCCCATTTAGCAAAAATTGCATTTTTAGGCATAGTTGACTTTTGGCAATTTTGCAAAAAGGGTCAACTTGACCAATGCATAAATTCCTCAATTTTGACTCTTTGAAGGTGTTCTTGGATTTTTTAGAAAGCTTGAGATGTCCTCTAAGCAACCCTTTTGGTCCCATCTTAATTTGGTATTCCATGCTTATGTATGAAGCTTTGAAAAAAAAAGTGTTTTTGTTGACTTTTCAAAATGACCTATAATGTCCAAATTCATAACTTCTTGTGAGTGCATATTTTGAACTTGGGAGATGAAGATGGATTTTATAGAATTGCATCCTCTTCAAAATTAGCTTTGGATGGGTCATTTATCATAAAGTATGAGAAAGTTATGATTGGTCAAATTTGAGTTGACGTTTCCTGCAAAACCCTAATTTAACAACTTTTGGTTCTTGATGAATTATGAGCAATCCTTGATGAATCATGATCAACCCTTGATCAAATGATTACATATACTTCAAAATGAGTATGTTGACCAAAAATCTTGAAGTTTGACTATATGGGGGTCACAGTTGACTTTTGCCCTAGCACAACCGATTTTCAGGCCTTTGAGCAATTGACTGAGCAAATTTTCTCTGTAGGGCTTGAAACTTGACATGGATGATCTTGAGAATATATTAGGACATTGGTGACCATTTGGTATCCCTTGGACTCAAGTATATTGATGCAATATGAAACCCTAATTTGAGGTAGACTGCCTTAGGAGAGAGCTTGTCTGGTCAACCCTTGGACTTCCTTGAGCAACTTGAGGATCTTTCTTGAAATTTTTTGAGAAATATGGGAGGGCAAATTTTGGGGTACAACAGCTGCCCTTGTTCAATCTTCTTAAACCTGAGGATGTAGATTGGCTGGCATGCCTTTCGTGATCCGAAGGTGGAAGATGATTGAACACTAGAGTGCCCAGAAATTTGCACTCACATGATGTGGTACTTGTCTTGTGATATCGAGAATGGGCTTACAGATGCCATTTGGAAATTGATGAAGGAAGATGGGATTAAAGATGCCATCCGAAGGAGTGTCAATCGCATAAGAGATTCCTTAGCGAGAGCTTGTATACCTGTTGTTGAGGAAGATTCCGCTGGGGAATGCTGATCTTTGTCTTGAGAGAAATAGAATTTTAGGAGCTTCGGTCGTCTGTTATTCTACTGGGGAGTTATCTCTGTTTTGAGAAAGGTTAAATTTTAGGAACTTCGATCGTCCGTTATTCTTATTGAGGAATCATCTCTGTTGAATTTTAGGAACTTCGGTCATCCTTTATTCTACTGAGGAATCATCTCTGTTGAATTTTAGGAACTTCGGTCATCCGTTATTCTATTGAGGAATCATATCTGTTGAATTTTAGGAACTTCGATCGTCTGTTATTCTACTGAGGAATCATCTCTGTTGAATTTTAGGAACTTCGATCGTCCGTTATTCTGCTGAGGAATCATCTCTGTTGAATTTTAGCAACTTTGGTCGTCCGTTATTCTACTGAGGAACCATCTCTGTTGAACTTTAGGAACTTCGGTCGTCCGTTATTCTACTGAGAAATCATCTCTGTTGAATTTTAGGAACTTCAGTCGTCCGTTATTCTACTAAGGAATCATCTCTGTTGAATTTTAGGAACTTCGGTCGTTCGTTATTCTACTGAGGAACCATCTCTGTTGAAGAGTAAAGTTGAATTTTAGGAGCTTCGGTCGTCCGTTATTCTTGTTAAGGAACCGTCTCTGTTGAATTTTAGGAACTTCGGTCGTCCGTTATTCTACTGAGGAATCATCTCTGTTGAATTTTAGGAACTTTGGTCGTCTGTTATTCTACTGAGGAATCATCTTGGGGAGATGAGATTAAACTTGTTGTCCGATCGTAATCCAGGCTTCGCAATTTCTCGATTCTTATCTGATCGCAATCCAGGCTTCAGAAGGAACTAAGTTGTTATCTGGTCGCATCCGGGCTTCACGGCTTGTTGGGGATTAAACTATTATCCGGTCGAATTCGGGCTTCATAGCTTGCTTCTAAGAGATACCACTATCTGGTCGTAATCCAGGCTTCGCGGTAGTCTGATACTGTTATTCGGTCGTTCTCCAGGCTTCACAATATACTGTAGGAATCAAGATACTATTCGGTCGTACCCGGGCTTCATAACTTGGACTTTGTGAGAATTTGATTGTATCTTTCCTGAAAGGTAAAGGTTAATTGTATGTAATGCATGATATGTATCAAGCAATGATGTTCTCAAAATAAATGAGATTGTGTTGTATGATGCGTATGCATATGTCATGATGTATGGACATGTAATGTTTTTTATGACAATCTCTAGCTAGGGGAAAATAAATCCCAGATTGTTGGTGGAGAAAAGGGTTGAATTCTTTGTTTCCGCTGGGGATAGTGAATGAAGATGATTGTGAGCATAATCCTGCAGGAGAGAATAACTCTGTTGGGGAATAGACTGACGAGGAAATGACTCTGTGGGGGAGAGATACTCTGCTAGGAGTTCTGTTGATTTGGAGAAATGAACTCAGCTGGGGATGAGTTACTGTTGCTGGTGATGATACACTCTATTGGGAATTGAGTTTCTGTTTGTGAAAGGAATGAACTCCACTGGGGATGATTTTCCAGTGGCGACTTCACTGGGGATAATCTTTTAGACTCTACTGGGGATAATTCTCCAAATTCTACTGGGGATAATTTCCCAAACTTCATCGGGGATAATTTCCAAAACTTCACCGGGGATAATTTTCTAGTGCTGATGATAGATAAACTCTGCTTGGGGAGAATATTATCGGCTCATTCGCGGTTGCGAGCCTCAACTGGGAAAAATGGTGTCCTGTTCGGGACTGCTAATATCACTGTCTTTTTCTTACTCTGCGGGGAGTGAATGTACTTTCAATCATTTTCTCCAACTAAGTTTATCCTTATACCTGGTGGATAAAGCAACTGTATGGTTTGAACATTTCTTATTTGCCCCTGTTTCTGATATTACGAGTAATCGTCTTTTGTTTCGCATGTATATATTTATGAGCAGCAATTATTGTCAAATGCATATATCAAAAATGAACCATTGGACGTTATAGGAAAAAGAAAATAATTTGAAATTTCTTTGTAAAAATGAATTGTATTGATTTTGAAGTCGGCCTGTAAATAGGCATTTTTTGTACAAGAGGCTGACGTCCTAGTAAGAAGATGCCGCCAAACAATAAAATTTATACAGTTTGTGTAAAAGAAATAAAAACAGCTATGTGAACAATCCCACTGGGTTCCAACTCTGCTATTTCCTTTATATCCTCGAGCATCTCATCACTTCTCTACTTGGTTGAAGGTAGATCAGATTGATTAGTGTCGTCCGAGCTTGATAGTCGATACTGAAATCTGTTGGCAAGATGATCCAATGAGACATAGTGTTACGCTTTAATCCCTAATTTTTGCCTGGGCCGCCCTTTCGGGTTTTCAGTCCACCGGGATACCCTTTTTTGCCCAAGCCGCCTTTTCAGGTTTTCGACTTACCGGGTGTACAGATTATTTTCATTTTCATCCCTTATTTTTGCCCGAACCCTTTTGGTTCGGCGGGAAGCCCTTATTTTTGCCTAGGCCAATCAACCTAGCGGGTCTTTGATTATGCGTAGTATTTTTCACTATGTCTGCATTGACGGGGTGAGGAAGGTCGTCACCATCCATGGTGGTTAGAATCATAGCTCCTCCTGAGAAAATGTTCTTAACCATAAATGGCCCTTCATACATAGGGGTCCATTTGCCCCTGGGATCACCTTGAGGTAATATGATGCGCTTGATCACCAAATCCCTAACTTGATATTCTCGTCGTCTGACTTTCTTGTTAAATGCCTTGATCATCCGCTTTTGATACGTCTGACCATGACAAATAGCAGTAAGTCTCTTTTCGTCAATTAAGTTCAGCTGATCAAGTCGGGTCTGGATCCAGTCGTCCTCGCTTAGACCTGTATCTTTCATAATCCGAAGAGATGGTATCTGAACTTCAATGGGTAAGACTGCTTCCATGACATATACCAAAGAGTAGGGTGTTGCCCCTGTTGAAGTCCGTACTGAGGTTCGGTACCCATGAAGAGTGAACGGTAACATCTCGTGCCAATTTGTATGTCAGTCATCTTCTGCACAATCTTTTTAATGTTCTTATTAGCCGCTTCAAAAGCCCCATTCATCTTCGGCCGATAAGGAGAAGAGTTGTGATGTTGTATCTTAAACTGCTTGCAGAGCTCGGTGATCATTGTATTGTTGAGATTTGTACCATTGTCCGTAATGATCCTCTCTGGTACACCGTATCGACAGATCAGATTGTGACGAATAAACCGTGCCACGACGTTCTTGGTTACTGTAGCAAAGGAAGCTGCCTCAACCCACTTCGTAAAATAGTCAATTGCTACCAGGATGAAACGATGCCCGTTGGATGCAGTAGGTCTGATCTCGCCAATCATATTGATGCCCCACATTGCAAAAGGCCACGGAGCTGTCAAGACGTTCATAGGAACTGGAGGTATGTGCACCTTATCAGCATAGACTTGGAACTTATGACAGGTCCGAGAATGCTGATAACAATCGGCTTCCATGGTGGACCAATAATATCCTACCCGTAGGATTTTTTTCGCCATAGTATGTCCACTAGAATGAGTTTCGAAAGTGCCTTTGTGTAACTCGGCCATAATCTTTTCTGCCTCGTTCTTATCCACACATTGTAGTAAGGTTGAGTCATGATTACGCTTGTAAAGGATACCATTGCTGACGAAGAATTTCGCAGCGAATCTCCTCAGAAACTTCTTATTATTAACAGATGCACCCTCGGGGTACTCCTGAGTCTCAAGATATCTCTTTACCTCATGAAACCAGGGTTTATCTGCTACCTCTTCAGTCTCAATATCACAGCAATGTGCAGGTTCGTCCAACCTCTCAATGGTAATCTGGGGAGCTTCATTGTCCCATCTGACCTTGAACATAGAAGACATAGTAGCTAGCGCGTCCGCCAACTGATTCTCCTCTCTGGGGAAGTGTTCAAAGGTTATATCCTCAAAATGTGGAAGCAGCGTCAATACATACTCTTTGTAAGGAATAAGATTTGGGTGCTTCGTATCCCACTCGCCTTTGATCTGACTGATCACGAGAGCGGAATCTCTGAACACACTTAAGAACTTAATCCTTAGGTCAATAGCTGATCGAAGGCCCATGATGCACGCTTCATACTCCGCCGTGTTGTTGGTGCAGTTAAAACATAATCGGGCGGTAAATGTAGTATGACAGCCTTCAGGAGATATGATCACGGCGCCAATGCCATTACCCAATGCGTTTGAAGCTCCGTCAAAATACATAGACCATCGGGATCCTTCCTCGGGTCCTTCATCCGGTCCAGGTGTCTCACAGTCAGTCACCAACATGATGCTCTCATCCGAAAACTCGAAATTCATAGACTGGTAATCATCCACTGCCTGATGCGCCAAATGATCTGCCAACACACTTCCCTTGATTTCCTTTTGGGTTGTGTATTGGATGTCATACTCAGTCAAGATCATCTGCCATCTTGCTATTCTTCCGGACAGAGCAGGCTTTTCGAAGATATACTTGATTGGATCCATCTTTGATATCAATAGAGTAGTGTGAGTCAGCATATACTGTCTCAGCCGGCGAGCAGCCTATGCCAAAGTGCATCAAGTTTTCTCAAGCAGTGAGTATCGGGTCTCACAGTCGGTAAACTTTTTGCTAAGGTAGTAAATAGCATGCTCTTTTCGGCCAGACTCGTCATGCTTCCCCAGCACACACCCCATTGAATTGTCGAGTACTGTCAAGTATAAGATCAAAGGTCTCCCTTCTACTGGAGGCATCAGAATAGGTGGCTCTTGGAGATATTCTTTGATCCTTTTGAAAGCGGCCTGACATTCATCATTCCATCGTACCACTTGATCTTTCTTCAACAGCTTGAAGATTGGTTCACAAGTAGCAGTCATGTGCGAAATGAATCGGGTAATGTAGTTCAACCGTCCTAAAAAGCCTCTGACTTCTTTTTCTGTTCGGGGAGCGGGCATCTCCCGTATAGCCTTTACCTTTGAAGGATCCACTTGAATACCTTTATCACTAACGAAGATACCCAACAGCTTACTAGATCTTACCCCGAAGGTGCACTTGTTCGGGTTTAACCTCAGCTTGTACAACTTCAACCTGTCAAATAGCTTCTGGAGGTGGTCAATATGTTCCTCTTCAGTCTGGGATCTTGCAATCATCTCGTCAACGTATACCTTAATCTCATGATGAATCATGTCATGGAACAAGGCAACCATGGCGCGCTGATACGTTGCCCCAGCATTCTTCAGCCCGAACGGCATGACCTTGTAGCAAAAAGTACCCCACTGCATAATGAACGTTGTCTTTTCCATATCCTTAGGAGCCATCTTAATCTGATTGTAACCAGAAAAACCATCCATAAAGGAAAAGACCTTATGCTGCGTGGTGTTGTCGACCAAAACATCGATGTGAGGCAGAGGAAAATCATCCTTGGGGCTTGCCCTGTTCAGATCCCTATAGTCAACACACATCCGTACCTTACCATCTTTCTTCGGCACTGGAACCACGTTGGCAACCCACTGTGGGTAAGAAGTAACAGCTAGAAAACCGACATCGAACTGTTTCATGACCTCAGCTTTGATTTTCTGAGACATCTCTGGACGCATACGACGAACTTTCTGCTTCACTGGAGGACAATCCTCTTTAGTTGGCAAGCGGTGAACCACAATATCGGTATCCAAACCAGGCATGTCTTCATAAGACCAGGCAAAGATCTCAACATAGTCACGCAGCATCTGTATCAACCGTTGCTTGACACCAGACTCCAGATTTGCACCGATCTTGACCTCTTTCTTATCCTCCTCTGTACCCAGATTTACTGATTCCACTGGCTCTTCATGGGCTGTATGGCCCCCTCTTCCTGTAGTAACAGTCTAGAAAGTTCCCCAGGCACTTCGCAATCATCCTCACCTTCGTCCTCGGCTTGGTTGATCGGACTTTCGAAGTCATAACTGGAAGTAGCAGAGTCGTTATCAGTGGGATCCAGAGTGGATGTGGACCTGTATTATGATATGTGAGTGTGTGTGTTGTACCCTAAAATTTTCCCTCTCATTTTATCAACATTTCTCATCACAAGACTCTTGGAACTCAGGATCAAGCTAGGGTTTGCTCTGCTCAAGACACCTCCTTGCACTGTTGACCTAAATTAGGGTTTGAGTTTGCACATGGATTTTTGGGCTTTCAATGCCCAAATTGACTTTCATACTTCATGTTAGACTCATAAGTTTTCCCATACCAAGTTTCAAGCCTTGAATCAAATTTTTGCCCAGTCAATTGGACAGTTGACCTAGAAATCAACTGTATTGGGGAAAAAGTCAACTGTGGCCAATTTACAGTCAAACCTCATGAATTTTGACCCACATCAACATTATGAACTCATATGAACCATTTGATCAAGTTTGGACCACAATTCCACAAGAAATTTGACCAGATCACCAAAAGGGCAAAATGGTCATTTTTAGGGTTTTGACTGTGCAAAGGCAATTTTAACTGTTTGACCTAGCCAATGGTGAATAAAGTTCAACCATGGACTCAAGGACTCAATGACATTATCTTGACCTATTCAACAAGTTCAAAAGATCTCAAATGCATAGGATTGACAAATGAATTTTTCAGTCAACTGATCAAAATTTGACTGTACACTGAAAAGTTAAACTTTGACCTTTTGGTCAAAATCAAGTGCAAAGGGTCATTTTTCATCAAGATGTGTAAAATTATGAAACTTGTTCATCAAGAAACCCAATTTTGCAAATTAGGGTTTGAAATTGAAAATTTTCATAACTTAGAATTTTTCTAAGTTATGAAATTTTCTTAATTTTTCCTAACTTTGTCCCACATTTTAACCAAGATGCAAATGGATTCAAACAAAACATACAACATGAAAGTTGTATTCCATCATAAAGTCTACAACTTTGATTCACAAAGTTTTCTCAAAAAAAGCTTGGATCTCAAGTTATGATTTTTGGAACAAGGGTCCCTAAAACTTTTAACTTAGAGAAATTTTGCCCTAGTTTAGGCAGGATTTTGACCCATCTTCTTGGCCATTTTTCACATAGTTCCACTTGGAATCTCAAGTTGTATTTCAAATATGGATTATAGTACTTGTTTCAAGATTTCCAAATTGTCCAAGAACTCCTCAAACACATTTGTGGTTAGGGAGAATCGAATGCTTGAAGTTGGCAAAAACTCACTTTGTAACCATGGCCAATACATGTTCATACAAGTTGCAAAATCTGACCAAACTAGCTTTGTACTTGATTACAGGTCTATAAACTAATTTACACTCAAAAATTGAATGCAAATACATTGGTTAGAGGCATTGTTCTGATCAAGGGAGCATTATACAATGAATAATTCCATTTTGGGCATAAAGATAACACTTCCATTTACATAAAGCATGCTTTATGTCAAGTTTCATTTCTTGAGCCATACACCAAGCCCTTTTCTACAAACAAGCCTCCCTAATGTCAGGCAAAGCTCAACCACTTTGTGCAGCTAGGTTACAAGCCAGTACAGCCCTTGCATTGTCAACTCTCACTTTTTGCTTCAAAACCAAGTCATTGTGCCAAAAGTCCATAACACACACATCTGATAAAATCAACTTAATCCAACATTTGAAATTGGTTTTACACATTGCCTAAGGTAAGAAACACGAGCCAATTATCCATCAAACACCCTTGAACACCAAAACACCAAAAACTTGCAAAACAGGGCAGTTGTTGCAACTTTAGTGCCATAGCTCATTTTGCTCGTGCATTTTGCTCCTTTCCACTTCAAACACCTTCCATTCAACTCACTCAAGCTATCCCAAACCTCCATTGCCAACTGTAACTCCATTTACAGTGTTCACCATTTTTGTTTGGAAGCTTTGCAGGTTGAGTTTTGTAGAAAGATTCATGCCACTTCAAAACAAACTAAGCATTGGGAAAGGTCCAGGGAACATCAAGCAAGCTCAAAAGAACCTCATGCCTCACTGAAAGTTGTTGCATTGCCATACTCGTGTCCAACTGAAACAGGTTTTTCATCAACTTCTATCTCTCTATTTAGGAACATTCAGCCTTAGGTTTGTGAATGAAAAATGTAGTACTCATTGGCCTGAAACCATACATATGCTCAGTTTTCATTTATATTAAGCATGCTAAGAGAATTTCATCCATGAACTTTCTGAAAAAACTAGGTTAGAAATTAGGGCTAGAGAAATTCTCTCTGGTCTTTGAGAGTTAGATTAAGTTTTTTATATGGTTAGAATTGTGGTTTGATGCTCTACAAGTTTCATGTTTCGAGTTTTGTCAATAGAACACAAATACAAGAGATACGAGTTTGTGTACAACAGGCGCGCGTTTTCAAAAGTCTGGAGGAAGAAGATGAAGTTGATGGGTTGGGCTTGGCTTTTTGCTTCTAAAACCTTCTTTTTCAGTTTCACACCCCCTGGCCCAACTTCTTGTATTTTTATTATTTTTGCATTTTAATTTCATTTCTAGCTTTATTATTTTATTTCCAAACATAAAAAACGTTTAAAAAATATTTTCATAATTTTTTACATTTATTTGATTATTTATTTTAATTATTTCTAACATTAAAACATTTTTAATACCATTTTATTATTTGTTTAAATTTGAAAATAATGTAAATAATGCTTTTATTTTCATTTCTTATTTTTATTCACATTGAAAATATTTTCTTGAATATACCTTATTTTTGTAAATATTTTATTTTATTTTTACACACACACACATATATATATATATATATATATATATATATATATATATATATATATATATATATATATATATATATATATATATATATATATATATATATATATATATATATATATATATATATATATATATATATATATATATATATATATATATATATATATATATATATATATATACTTTATTTTATTAAAAACATAGAATAAAAATATAAAAATAGTACATTTTTATTTTTATTGTTATTTTATACTAAAAAACACTTTTTCTCAATATATTTTTATTTTTGTACATATTAATATATTTTTTGTATATAAATAATATAATATTATTTTCTTTAAGGAAAATTAGGGTTTAACGCTTAATTAAATAAAATCAACCTTTTTATTCTATTTATTTACACCCTTTTCACATTAAATATTACATTTTTACATGCATAAAAATAAATAAAGACATTTCTTGCCTATGTATAATATATTGCACATTTATTTAATTGTCTATTTAAATATTGCTTATTTATCATTTGTATAAAGAAATTCAATTTGGTTGTAATAACTTAGGGTTTAAATTTCTTGCAAAATAATCCCATATTCAAAATTGTACCCCCTCCCTATATCATGTTGTAATAGCTTAGAATTTAAATTCTCGCACTTTTACGCTTTCAATTATGCCATGATTAGAGAATTAGGGTTTGTATGTAAAAATCCAAATCAACAAATAGTTTGACCTAATCAAAGACAAAAATGCATGAAAAATAAACACAATGCACACTTGCACCCCTAGGGTTACAATCCACTTGTTGCCTTCAAAAATGGGCCATGGTATGCATGTTAAGTACTTTGGTAAAACAAAAACAAAACAAAAGATCATAGTCCCTCGATGACGTTATCTGAGCTGCCTAAACAAAATGATCAAGTCCCTCAAGAAAATTGCCAAAAATACTTGACACAATTGCTATCACGGTCTATACGATGACCCACGTCTGTCCCGTTTAACATCATAACACAAGGTTATTTACCAAATACAATGGTGAAACAACACTGTTAAAAGGGTTAAAAACATAAGAAAGATCTTTGAGTAAAATAGGGTAGATAACTCTTAGTTACTTGATCAAAACTTGCAAAAACATCCTTGCTATCTTCAAACACACTTCACAAACACAATTTCAAAACCCTACTTTCAAACATTGAAAACCTTTCAAGAACAAAAACACCTTTGTATACATTCAAACAAGAATCATTACAAAGGTTGCCACAATGATGGCCTCTTTTCAAAACATCTTTCAAAACCACACACAAAGCACCATTTCAAACAATTGAAAAGAAAAGCAAGTGATTTAAACAAGTAACTAAGAGCCCATGGATAACCATGGATAGAAAGGGTGTTAATACCTTCCCTTTCTATAATCTACTCCCCGAACCCAAGAAAACATATCAAAGGTCTTTCCTGTGCTTTTTGACCTTTCCTTAGGATAAAATAAAAAGTCGATGGCGACTCTTGCTAAACCGAAACATTTGCGAACACAAATGCAAAATCCCAAGTCAGTTCTCCCACCGTATCACAGAACTGGCGACTCTGCTGGGGAAATCTTTAAAAGTGGAGTAACCTTAGGGATTAGATCACCTTTGCATGCTTATCTTGATTGCTTTGATTGCTTTACATTTGGTTCTCTTGTTTGGGCTTGAAATCCTCTACCCAGATTTGGGAAACATTCATAGGTAAATAGCAATACTATGTGGAAACTGTGCGGGGTATACCGACATGGTTGAAGCAATAGCTATATTAGTGCGACATATTTGTGAGTATCGGTAGCCTTTGAGTCAATCAAAGAGAATACGGGGCCGCTGAGTGATGTCATGAAGCACTAATGAACTCTTAGAACCTTACTTGACCATCTTGACCTTTTTTTAGGGGTAGTGAGATGACCGGCTTTGGTGCAGTCCGAAGTTGGTAGATACTCGATACTACACTCATTGAGGGTTGTTTTCTTGGAATATTTTGGTCGCCAGTTAAGTGGCTAAACTAAAACAATGAACATAGAAAACAATCCAGTGATATTGAGCTCCTTAGAACCCGGTTACTATTTATAGGACAGGTTGAGCCAACTAACTTCAAGAGGGTACTTTCCTATGAAACCTCATGCAAGCCTGAAACTAGGATCTTGTGTGATTTGCTTGCACATATGATTGTGCATACATCATGAACATCATAAAGCATCATATGCATCCACTAACCATTTCAAGGGTTTGGATCTTCATCTTTGTTTTTGTTTTGTAGGTCATGGAATCTCTTCGCAGTAAAATAATTCAAGTCAACCTTGTGAGAATCCCTCCTCAACTCAAGGAGCTTACTTCCAGGATTACAGAGAATTCTCTCTTCAGTGAAAGACATGGTAGACTTCTCAACTTGTTCAACTCCAACATTGAAGAAGATATGGTGAAAGTTCTCTTCCAGTTCTTTGACCCCCTACACCATTGTTTCACATTCCCTGATTACCAACTAGTAACTACTTTGGAGGAATTTTCTCAACTCCTGAGGATTCCTATTCTTCATCAACTACCCTACAACGGTACGGAAAAAGAACCAAAGCCTGAAGATGTTGCTCAAGCATTACACTTGCAACCATCTGATATCAAGGGTCATTGGGAAACCAGAAGTGGTGTCAAGGGTTTCTTGGCAAAGTTCCTGTTGGAGAAGGCACAAGAATGTTGGAATTCTCTAGATCTACAAGCTTTTGAGGAGATTGTAGCACTTCTCATCTATGGGTTGGTTTTGTTCCCAAACCCTGATCAGCTTATAGATGTGAATGCTGTCAATATTTTAATATCTCAAAACCTTGTGCCTACATTGCTTGGGGACATCCTACACCCATTTTACACACGAACAGTGAGGAAAAGAGGTGTTCTCATGTGTTGTACTCCTCTCCTAGCAAGGTGGTTTATTTCTCACCTTCCACAATCAGTTTTGAAGAATGAGCAGGGTTTAAGGTGGTCACAACGGTTGATGACCCTCACACATTCTGATGTTCATTGGTGTTCTCAGTCCAGAGAAAATGTCATCATCATTGATCATTGTGGGGAATTCCCTAATGTACCACTACTTGGCATTAGGGGAGGCATAACCTATAACCCCTGTTTAGCTCTAAGACAGTTTGGATATGCTCGGAGGGATGGCCCTCATGACATGCTGATTCCTGACTTGGTTTTTGACTTCGACAACGATGCGCAAGGACTTCGACAAAGGTTCATCAGAGCTTGGAGGATGCCCAACAAAGTGGATAGTAAGACACTAGGGCACAAGAATTCCATCCCACTTGAGCCTTACCTTAAGTGGGTACGAACCCGCGCCCAGAATATTATGATGTCATATCCTCACATTCTCCCCGTGATCAAAGAGCCTGTTATGGAAGGAGAGGTTCCATACACCCTCCTACATCCAGACATGCCAACATCATTGGAAGAATTACAAAAGAGTTGGATCCAACTCAAAGAAGAACATAATACTTTTGAAGCCAGCTTCTATTCCAGTGAGAAGAAGGTTTTGGAGCTTACCCGCCGACTTTATGAGGAGGAAACTCTCAACGCTTACATCGCACCAAAGAGGATGCGCAATGTCTTTTTACATTAAGAATTTTGTAATATTTCGCCCATGGGGCACTTATGTACTAACAAATTTCTTCTTAATATGACGTGTGTTCTTTTTGTTTGCATCAAATTTGAATTTCTGAATCCTTGAATGCATTACATGAATAAACATACCGTTCATCATATGCATAAGCAGGTCTTCACACCAGGTTTCCTTATCTTTCTGTTGTTTATTTCAGCAAGATGGATTTGGAGCAGACGGTTAAGGATCTGCAAGCGCAGAACTATCAATTCCAGCAACTCCTCATGACCTTAGCAAAGGGTCAAGAGGACCTTAAAGCAATGTTGGAGAAAGATAAAGAGAAAAAGAAGAAAAGGCTCGGTGTGGTCATCATGGGAAGAAGGTTTGAAAGCAATGCTAGTAAAGTTCTCGATTTCCCCTCAACGTCTGATGAATGGGCTGGTAAAGGAAAAGGAACTGCAACGCCTTCTGAATCTGAAGTTGAAGGAGAATAAGAGGAAGAGGAAGAAGACGGAGATTACTCAGAACAGCAATATCCCCCGGCGGATGTTAAATTTAAAAATCTTGAGAATCGGTTGGCAGTCATGGAGTTGCAAAGGGTACCTGGTTTAGATTTCGAAGAACTAGGATTTGTCGCTTCGATCGTCATTCCTCCCAAATTCAAAGTTCCTACATTTGCCAAGTATGACGGTCTGTCGTGCCCAAAGATGCATCTAAGATCCTACGTTCGAAAGATCTAACCCCACTCATCTGATAAGGATCTTTGGGTCCATTTTTTCCAAAACAGTTTGTCAGACACACAATTGGACTGGTTCTATCAACTTGAGAGGTATGAGGTTCATAACTGGGAAGATTTAGCTGTTGCTTTCTACCGACAATACCAATACAATGCTGATTTAGCGCCTACTCGTACTCAACTATAGAGTATGGGTATCGCTTCTAACGAGGGATTTAAGGAGTATGCCCAGAAGTGGCGTGATCTGGCTGGAAGGGTGCAGCCACCGTTGTCGGATAGAGAGCTGGTTAACATGTTTTAGGGACCCTGTCTGGCCCTTTCTTCAATCATTTAATTGGGAGTTCCTCCGCGGGATTCACCGAATTAATTTTGACCGGTGAAAGGGTCGAGGCCGGTATTAAAAGTGGTAAGATTCAGAAAGATGCCTCCACGTCCACTGCTATTAAGAAGACCTTCCCATCTAAGAAGGAAGCTTCTGCTGTTTATTCTCAGAAAAGTCAAGGAAGAACCGAGCGCCGGCCAACTGTAGGGGCTGTGATGATTCAAAAATCTTCAAATGATCAACCTTGCAGCAATCAGCCAAGATCTAATCAGCAACGGGTAGAAAGGCCACAACGGCAGTTCACCCGAATCAACATGACACCGGCTCAAGTACTCCCTCATTTTCTAAAGCTGAATCTTACCAATTTGAAGGAAGTGCCAAAGAACCCCAATACCTCTTCCCCTTATTACCACTCCAATGCAAAATGTACTTACCACTCTGACAGTGTAGGGCATGATACCAACAACTGTTGGGCTCTTAAGAACAAAATCCAAGATCTGATCGACGCCAAGGAGGTAGAATTCGATGCGCCCGAAAAGCCAAATGTGATTTCTGCCCCAATGCCCAAGCATGGTCATAATGTTCATGCCGTATGGAAGACCTTCATGTTACCAATGTTGCTGACCTTTTGACTCTGTTACCAGTGATTAAAGTGAATTTGATGAGAGCCGGGATATTCCCAGGCTGTGGAAAAGACTGTTACTTCTGTTTAAACATACGAGCTGACTGCCCAATGTTGAAATCAGGCATCCAACGCCTGATGGATACCCAAGAGATACTCTTCCAAAAGACTCTTGTTGATACCTTCACTCCTGTTACTCCTGCTACTTTTGCTACTTTAACCAATGACATTGCAATAATAACCATCTCCGACAATCTTCCCAAGGCTTGCAAAAGGCCTGTCAAGATTACGCCTGATCCTAAATTTATACCATTGAAAATCACCATGCCGGGGCTTGTCCCTTATCAATCCAACAAGAAGGTACCATGGAACTACGGAGGAGAAGTCTTCTATCATGGTATCAAACAGATTGAATCAGTCCAAGAGAATTTTGAAGATGAAACCCCTGATATAGGGAACATTGCGGGAACAAGCAAGATAACTCGCAGCGGATGGATTTTCTCTCCGGAGATTGCTCCCCCACTAGCAGTCTTCGGATCCTCGAAGGCTTCTGTGCCTGTTAAGCCATCTGTGCAAGGCCCGATAATTGAAGAAATTGATGTATCTGAAGTTAGACCCTCTGTTGATACTACCGATAAGGGTAAGGGGATACTAGAAGCGCCTGTCAGGACGAAGGCTCATACTGTGGTTATCCCCGAAACCACCCAGAAAGAAATGGAAGAAATCCTAAAGATAATCAAAAAGAGCGACTACGACATCGTGGAACAGCTAGGGCAGACCCCTTCCAAAATCTCCATGTTGGCTCTTCTACTATGCTCTGAGGCCCATGCTAAGGCCTTAATCAAATTTTTAAAGACGGCACACGTGCCTCAAGAAACTTCGACTGACCAGTTTCAAGAGTGCGTGGCCAGCCTTACTGCTGATAACGGTCTTGGTTTTTCCGATGCTGATTTGACCCCTAAGGGAAGGAAGCACAACGACGCGCTGTACGTCTCAGTAGAATGCAGGGGAACCACACTTGCCCATGTCCTAGTTGATATCGGTTCATCCTTGAATGTACTACCGAAAAAGGCGTTGGATAGACTGGACTGCGAAGGTTTGACCCTGAAGCCTAGTAACATAGTTGTTAGAGCCTTCGACGGTTCTAAGAGGATGGTGCATGGTGAAGTGGACATTCCTATCAAAGTGGGCACAGAAATTTTCAATTCTACCTTTTATGTGATGGACATCCGTCCTTCATATTCGTGTTTATTGGGAAGGCCGTGGATCCACTATGTCGGGGAAGCTACCTCCTCTTTACACCAAATGCTAAAGTATCCTGTTCAAGGTAAGATTATAACAGTGCACGGCGAGGAAGAGTACATGATAAGTCACCTCAACTCCTTCCACTATGTGGAGTTGGATGGCGAATTCATAGAAACGCCTTTCCAACATTTTGAGGAAGTTTCTCCTGAAGTCGCAGTTGCAAAGACAATGGTTGATGTGCCTATTGTTTCCAAGCCTGTGTCTAGGATGGCGTCTCTCAAGGATGCGGAGGCTGTAATCAAAGAAGGAAAGAGTACAGTGTGGGGGCAACTACCTGATTTTCCTCACAAGATGGACAAGTTCGGACTAGGTTTTACTGTTGCTGGCCAGAAAGCTATACGTCGCTCCGAGGCTGGAGGACCACCCGTAAAAATCACTCACCATGGAATTAATGCCTTAGAAGATGATGATGGAGAAGACAACTTTGAAGATTGGATCTTTCCAACCGTCAAAGGAGGATTAAGCAACTGGGAAGCAAAGGACTTTATTCCTATCACTTTCATCAACCAGTCATTTATCTTTGAACAATTTCCTATTTTGGTCTGTAATAACTAAACAATTCGTACACTATTTTGACCTTATGCCTTGCCCGGGGCATATAGGTCCATTTGTAAGGGCTTGATTTTCTTCATTATCATATGCCATGTTTTAATCAATCATTGGACATTTTCATCTATAAACTGTTGTGTTCGTTTTCTTTCCTTTTGCATCTTGTTTTGTTTTAAGGATGGCTATCCCTTACACACACCCACACTCACAAATACAGGTACCCATCCACTCCGGATTCCATGGGTGACTATTCTGCTTTAGCCTTCGGTGACTCTGAAGATTTGGTCAATCATGATGAGTACGAAGTTGACGAAGACTGTGAAGTTCCGGGAGAGTTGGCCAGACTTTTGCAACAAGAAGAAAGGGTTATTCTGCCTCATGAAGAGTTGCTAGAAACCATCAACTTGGGAACAGAGGAAGACAAGAAAGAGGTTAAGGTGGGTGCCAACCTGGAACCAGGTGTCAAAGAGCACTTAGTGCAATTGTTGAACGAATATGTTGAGATCTTTGCCTGGTCCTATGAAGACATGCTGGGATTAGACACAAATATCATGGTTCACCGTCTCCCTACAAGAGAAGACTGTCCACCGATCAAGCAAAAGGTCCGCCGAATAAGGCCCGACATGTCTGAGAAGATCAAAGCTGAGGTAATGAAGCAATTAAATGTTGGCTTTCTGGCTGTTACTTCCTATCCATAATGGGTTGCTAACATTGTGCCCGTACCTAAGAAGGACGGCAAAGTCAGAATGTGCATGGACTATAGGGATTTAAACAGGGCTAGCCCTAAAGACGATTTTCCACTGCCACACATCGACATCTTGGTTGACAACACAGCTCAACACAAGGTATTTTCCTTCATGGATGGATTCTCGGGATACAACCAAATCAAAATGGCCCCTGAAGACATGGAGAAGACTACTTTTGTTATGCAATGGGGTACCTTCTGCTACAAAGTGATGCCACTCGGACTGAAGAATGTCGGGGCAACCTATCAACGCGCCATGGTAGCTTTGTTTCATGATATGATACATCATGAGATTGAATTTTATGTAGACGACATGATAGCCCGATCATAGACATAAGAAGAACACCTTGATCATCTGCAAAAGCTATTTGTCAGGTTGAAGGAGTATAAGCTCAGACTGAACCCAAGCAAGTGCACCTTTGGAGTCAGGTCTGGTAAACTTTTGGGATTTATCGTCTGCAACAAAGGCATTGAAGTTGATCCTGCTAAAGTCAAAGCTATACAAGAAATGCCTGACCCCCGCACTGAGAAGGAGGTTAGAGGTTTCTTGGGACGCTTAAACTATATTGCAAGGTTCATCTCTCACCTAACATCTACCTGTGAGCCAATCTTTAAGCTGTTGAAGAAAGATCAGGTAGTGGAATGGAACAATGATTGTCAAGTTGCTTTTGATAAGATCAAGGAGTATTTACTGGAACCTCCTATCTTGATGCCACCCGTCGAAGGAAGGTCGTTAATCATGTATCTGACTATTTTGGATAACTCAATGGGGTGCGTACTGGGCCAACATGACGAGTCTGGCCGAAAAGAGAATGCCATTTATTACCTTAGCAAAAAGTTTACCGACTGTGAGACTCGCTACTCATTGCTCGAGAAAACTTGTTGCGCTTTGGTATGGGATACTCGCCGGCTAAGACAGTATATGTTGACTCATACCACTTTGTTGATTTCCAAGATGGATCTGATTAAGTATATCTTCGAGAAGCCTGCTTTATCTGGAAGAATCGCTAGATGGCAAATGATCCTGACTGAGTATGATATCCAGTATACTACCCAAAAAGCTATAAAGGGGAGTGTACTAGTTGACCATCTAGCTCATCAAGTCGTCGAAGATTACCAATCTATGACCCCTGACGAGGACATCATGACATTGGACAACATTGAAGGTAACGAACCGTATGACGGACCTGAACAAGGATCCTGATGGAACCTGTACTTTGATGGTGCTTCAAATGCACTTGGCAACGGTATCGGTGCGGTACTCATTTCTCCGGAAGGTTGCAACACACCCTTCACTGCCCGACTTTGCTTCAGTTGTACCAACAACATGGCTAAGTATGAAGCTTGCATATTTGGTCTCAAGGCTACTATAGACTTGGGAATCAAATCTTTGGTCGTATTTGGGGACTCAGCTTTGGTTATCAGTCAAGTCAAAGGAGAGTGGGACACTAGACATCCTAATCGTATCCCATACAAAGAACATGTCTTGACATTGTTGCCTCATTTCGAGCAGATTACTTTCGAGCACTTCCCGCGAGAGGAAAATCAGCTAGCAGATGCTCTAGCTACAATTTCTTCCATGTTTAAACTCAACTGGGATAATGAGGCTCCCCAAATCACCATCGAGCGAATGGACGAACCTGCGCACTGTCATGAGATTAATACCGAAGAAGTAGTGGAACAACCCTGGTTTCATGAAATCAAAAGGTATCTCTAGACTCGAGAATACCCTGAAGGAGCTTCCGTCAATGACAAAAAGTTCTTAAAGAGATTTGCTGCCAAGTTCTTCCTAAGCAACGACATCCTTTATAAACGCATCCATGATTGTGTTCTACTTCGTTGTTTGGACAAGGTTGAAGCAGATTTGATCATGACCGAGATACATAGTGGTACATTTGGCACCCACCTGAGCGGACATACGATGGCTAAGAAGATTCTAAGGGAAGGCTACTATTGGTCTAACATGGAAGCTGATTGTCATCAACATTCCCGTACTTGCCACAAATGTCAAGTCTACACTGACAAAGTACATATTCCTCATGTTCCTCTCAACGTTCTGAAAGCTCCTTGGCCATTCGCAATGTGGGGCATCGACATGATTGGAGAGATCAAGCCCACAGCATCCAATGGACATCGCTTCATCCTTGTAGCTATTGATTACTTCACCAAATGGGTCGAAGCAGCTTCATTTGCCTCTGTTACAAAGAATGTGGTTGCCCGCTTCATCAAGCAGAACCTCATATGCCGGTATGGTATCCCCGACAGGATCATCACAGACAACGGTACAAATTTGAACAACACTATGATTACCGCTCTATGCGAACAGTTCAAGATTTATCATCACAATTCATCTCCCTATCGGTCTAAGATGAACGGTGTTGTTGAAGCCGCGAACAAAAATATCAAGAAGATTATTCAAAAAATGACAGTCACCTACAAGGACTGGCATGAGATGTTACTGTTTGCTCTACATGGATATCTTACCATGGCGCGTACTTCGACAGGGGCAACCCCCTTTTCGTTGGTATATGGCATGGAAGTTGTTTTACCTATGGAAGTTCAGATTCCTTCCTTAAGTATTATGAAGGATGCTGGTTTGAGTGAAGACGATTGGATTCAGACCTGGCTTGATCAACTTAATTTGATCGACGAGAAACGACTTACTGCTGTTTGTCATGGTCAGACGTATCAGAAACGGATAATCAAGGCTTTCAACAAGAAAGTCAGGCATCAAGTATATCGAGTCGGAGATCTTGTAATCAAGCGAATCATCTTACCGCAAAGTGATCCCAGGGGCAAGTGGACTCCTACTTACGAAGGACCATTTATGATCAAGAGCATCTTTTCTGGTGGGGCAATGATTCTGACCACCATGGACGGCGGCGATTTTCCGCACCCTGCGAATGCAGACATAGTCAAAAGATACTAGCATAAAACGACCCGACAAGTTGAAAACCCGAAAGGGCGACTTGGGCAAAAATGGGCATCCCGGTGAATCGAAAACCCGAAAGGGCGGTTCAGGAAAAAATTAGGGATAAACAAAAAATCTGTACACCCGGCAAGTTGAAAACCCGAAAGGGCGACTTGGGCAAAAAAGGGTTTCCCGGTGGATTGAAAACCCGAAAGGGCAGTCCAGGCAAAAGTTAGGGAATTAAAGCGTATGACTATGTCTCGTCGGATCACTTTAAGGATAATCTCTTCACCAACAAGCTCCAGGCTTCTGATCAATCCAATCATCAGCGGACGAAGCAACGAATGGACAGATGCTCAGAGTTGTGAAGGCTATAGCAGAATGGGAACCCCATGGAATTGTTACACATAGCCATCTTTCTTTTTGTATAAATTTTTTCTCATTTTTACGATAACATTCTCTTACTAGGATGTCTGTCTCCTATGTACAAAGATACTTACAAAAGTTAATACAAAGATGCTTCAAGTGCAGAAATTTGCTTGCCTTTCTTTTCTTTTTACACTTATGTTTTATTTGAAAACGTCCAATGTCTTGTTAAATAGGCATATGCATTTGAATATAATCACTGCTTACAAATAAAACGAAATTGGGAAAGGATAATTACTGATAGGTTGAAGGTGTAGGAAGATATCCTTGTGCTATTCCAGAAGAAATCCCCTATAATATGTCATTCAGATCCTCAACAAGCTAAAACCTTGGAGTACATGTCCCCAGCGGAGCTAAGCTTCAAGACCCCCAGCGAAGCTAGAATATTCTAAACCTTCTTCCCCAGCGAAGTCAATTTCCAACTATCAATCCCCAGTGGGAACCATTCAGTTTTCCCCAACTTCCCCAGTAGATTAGCGTACAACCCTAACTCCTGATTTCACCGGCCGAGTATACATCCTCCCCACAGAGTTATTTCCCGGCAGATCGAAGATTCTCGGTCTCATTTCTCCAGCAGAAGCCTCCCAGGTTTTAACTCCCCAGTAGAGATTTTCATAGTTTTCCTTATTTCCCAGGAAAGTCATGAAGGATTCTCATTCCCCACGGAAGTTGTCAAAGCTCTCGTTAATCCCCACCAGTCACCAAGGATTTTCAATCCCCAGCAGTGGTCCCAGGATTTCTCATTCTCAACAATCAAGGATCTTTAACCCCCAAGCAGTCAGCAAGGGTTTCTCATCTCCAACAAAGATTTTTGAGTCCTCAGCATCGGTCAGGATTTATTTTCTCCGGCAGCAGTCAAAGATTTCTTTATCTCCAGTTATCAAGGATTTATTTTCCTAAACAAGACAGCTACTCAGCTTACATGCACTTCCATTACATTCATATATTATAAACATTGATGAAAATACAGTTCATTGCATCATACATATCATGCAACATGACTTTATGTTTAGCTAACATTTTACCCTTTGCAGGATAAGATTAAAAGGCTATCGTTAACAACTATTAAGATGCAGCGTGGATACACCCCAGACATGGCGGTCATTCTATTACTCATTCAGAATTTCAAGTCAAAATACAGTGTGGATACACCCCAGACACGGCGGTCATTCTATTACTCATTTAGACTCCAGCAATCCGATACAGACTAGATACGCTCCAGACACGGCGGCCATTCTATCTCTCATTCAGATTCAACTATCAACTTCAAAGTTTAGATACGCTCCAAACACGGATGCCTTTCTGGCCCTTACACCAGAAGTTTGATTCTCCCCAGTGCAGTCGCCACGGAAATCATTCTGTCACTTATTCAGATCCCAGTTATAGTATGGATACACTCCAGGCACGGAAGTCATTCTACTACTCATACAGATCTCAATTTCAGATACAATCCAGATACGCTCCAAACACGGTTTCCATTCTGTCACTCATTCAGAACTATCCCCAGCACACAGTTTCTCCATATACAGATGTTTATCTGTTACCCATTCAGAATACAGATACACTCCAGACACGGCAGTCATTCTGATATTCATTCAAAGATCAAATACAGTTACAGCTCGGATATGCTCCAGTTCAACAAACAATCTTAGATGGCATCTTTAATCCCATCTCCAGCAAGATTCTACCATCTCCAAATGGCATCTTTAAGCCCATTCCCTCAATAATATTTTGACGAGTGCAAATTTACGGGCACTCCAGTGTCCAATCCTCTTTTACCTTCGAGTCACGAAAGGCAAACTTGTCAATCTAACTCTTCAGGTTCAAGAAGATTGAACAGGGGCAACTGTTGTACCCCAAAATTTTCCCTCTCATTTTATCAACATTTCTCATCACAAGACTCTTGGAACTAAGGATCAAGCTAGGGTTTGCTCTGCTCAAGACACCTCCTTGCACTGTTGACCTAAATTAGGGTTTGAGTTTGCATAGGGATTTTTGGGCATTCAATGCCCAAATTGACTTTCATACTTCATGTTGGACTCATAAGTTTTCCCATACCAAGTTTCAAGCCTTGAATCAAATTTTTGCCCAGTCAATTGGACAGTTGACCTAGAAATCAACTGTATTGGGGGAAAAGTCAATTGTGGCCATTTTACAGTCAAATCTCATGAATTTTGACCCACATCAACATTATGAACTCATATGAACCATTTGATCAATTTTGGACCACAATTCCACAAGAAATTTGATCAGATCACCAAAAGGGCAAAATGGTCATTTTTAGGGTTTTGGCTGTGCAAAGGCAATTTTGACTGTTTGACCTAGCCAATGGTGAATCAAGTTCAACCATGGACTCAAGGACTCAATGACATTATCTTGACCTATTCAACAAGTTCAAAAGATCTCAAATGCATAGGATTGACAGATGAATTTTTCAGTCAACTGATCAAAATTTGACTGTACACTGAAAAGTTAAACTTTGACCTTTTGGTCAAAATCAAGTGCCAAGGGTCATTTTTCATCAAGATGTGTAAAATTATGAAACTTGTTCATCAAGAAACCCAAATTTGCAAATTAGGGTTTGAAATTGAAAATTTTCATAACTTAGAATTTTTCTAAGTGATGAAATTTTCTTAATTTTTCCTAACTTTGTCCCACATTTTAACCAAGATGCAAATGGATTCAAACAAAACATAAAACATGAAAGTTGTAGTCCATAACAAAGTCTATAACTTTTATTCACAAAGTTTTCTCAAAAAAGCTTGGATCTCAAGTTATGATTTTTGGAACAAGGGTCCCTAAAACTTTTAACTTAGAGAAATTTTGCCCTAGTTTAGGTAGGATTTTGACCCATCTTCTTGGCCATTTTTCACATAGTTCCACTTGGAGTCTCAAGTTGCATTTCAAATATGGATTATAGTACTTGTTGCAAGCTTTCCAAATTGTCCAAGAACTCCTCAAACACATTTGTGGTTAGGCGAATCGAATGCTTGAAGTTGGCAAAAACTCACTTTGTAACCATGGCCAATACATGTTCATACAAGTTGCAAAATCTGACAAAACTAGCTTTGTACTTGATTACAGGTCTCTACACCAATTTACACTCAAAAATTGAATGCAAATACATTGGTTAGAGGCATTTTTCTGATCAAGGAAGCATTATACAATGAATAATTCCATTTTGGGCATAAAGATAACACTTCCATTTACATAAAGCATGCTTTATGTCAAGTTTCATTTCTTGAGCCACACACCAAGCCCTTTTCTGCAAACAAGGCTCCCTAATGTCAAGAAAAGCTCAACCACTTTGTGCAGCTAGGTTACAAGCCAATACAGTCCTTGCATTTCCAACTCTCACTTTTTGCTTCAAAACCAAGTCATTGTGCCAAAAGTCCATAACACACACATATGATAAAATCAACTTAAGCCAACATTTGAAACAGGTTTTACACATTGCCTAAGGTCAGAAACACGAGCCAATCATCCCTCAAACACCCTTGAACACCAAAACACCACAAACTTGCAAAACAGGGCAGTTGCTGCAACTTGAGTGCCATAGCTCATTTTTCTCGTGCGTTTTGCTCCTTTCCACTTCAAACACCTTCCATTCAACTCACTCAAGATATCCCAAACTTCCATTGCCAACTGTAACTCCATTTACAATGTTCACCATTTTTGTTTGGAAGCTTTGTAGGTTGAGTTATGTAGAAAGATTCAGGCCACTTCAAAACAAACTAAGCATTGGGAAAGGTCCAGGGAACATCAAGCAAGCTCAAAAGAACCTCATGCCTCACTGAAAGTTGTTGCATTGCCATACTCGTGTCCAACTGAAACAGGTTTTTCATCAACTTCTATCTCTCTATTTAGGAACATTCAGCCTTAGGTTTGTGAATGAAAGATGTAGTACTCATTGCCCCGAAACCATACATATGCTCAGTTTTCATTTATATTAAGCATGCTAAGAGAATTTCATCCATGAACTTTCTGAAAAAACTAGGTTAGAAATTAGGGCCAGAGAAATTCTCTCTGGTCTTTGAGAGTTAGATTAAGTTTTTTATATGATTAGAATCATGGTTTGATGCTCTACAAGTTTCATGTTTTGAGTTTTGTCAAAAGATCACAAATACAGGAGATACGAGTTTGTGTACAACAGGCGCGCGTTTTCAAAAGTCTGGAGGAAGAAGATGAAGCTGATGGGCTGGGCTTGGCTTTTTGCTTCT